>CM067322.1:98808586-98956086 GCA_034231615.1 Meghimatium bilineatum | reverse complement strand
AAAAAAAAGTATAGTGTAGCAGCAGAGATGTGGTTTTATAGAAGAATGTTAAGAACACCATGGACAGATAAAAAGTGTAATCAAGATATCTTGAAAGAAGTTAATTCAAAAAGAGAGCTGCTTACCCGCATCAGAAAGAGACAGTTCACATTTTTTGGACACATCATGAGAAGAGGAAAGATAGAACACAGTGCAATAACAGGCAAATTCAAGAGCAAGAGAGGTATTGGAAGCCAAAGATAAACGATGTTGGACAACCGAGCATTGTGGCATGAGAGAACATTAGTACAAGAAATGATCGACACCACACGAAAAAAAGCTGTAGAAAGACACGATAACAAACGCCACACGCCATGAACCATATGAAGAAATGATTGACGACACACGAGATAGAAGACTGTGGAAAGACATGATAACCAACGCCCACACAGTATGGACTACAAGATGAAGAAACATTTTAGCTTTCACATTCGTAGCATATTATCCCCCCCCCCAGACAATTGCGTTTTACTGACACACCCTTCGTAATTTCATTTGTCTTCATGGTATCAGTAGGCTGAAGAGTTCCATGAAGTAGGTGCACCCAACACAAATGTTTGTGGAGATTTCCAACCACCTACGCCCTACTTCAAACAGCACGCTAAATTATGGTAAAAAAATCGAACACAAAATATTATCTTCTGAATTGTCTCATATTTTAGGACCAACATCAACCACTTTGAAAAACCAATTTAAAGAAAAATGTGTGCACTACGACATTCGACATTCGTTCTACCTGAAACATAATTCCAATAAAGAAAAATAATCCATTATTTACAAATATGTCAAAGGGAAATAACTTTGAATATTCAAGAACACGATCTGAATATAACAGTTTTATATGATCTAAGAAATCACGGATTCTGACAATCTTTGTTTTAGCATTCACAAACTGTTATCAATTTCTACAATTTCAAGATCAAACTATCTCCTTAATCTCCAGGGGAAAAGAAATTGCTGACATGTCATCGTGCCCTTTTAATCGATTTTCCAAGTCGTGCTTATTCGATCTGTTTTGACCGGATGAGGTCACAAGCATCCAATCAGAAAAGACCTGCCTACCACAAAACAAAAGAATGGTTGTTTAGTAGGTGTGCAAATATCGTTTTGTCTGGATGATTTTCAAATGTCACTGACAATATTCCAATTATTTATAACCGGTTGATTTTTGTTGTTCTAACATGGCATTGAGCATCGCCATGATTATTTTTGTGTGTACATATCTGCCTACGACAAATCAGTGTTGCAATACATTGTTACATGTTTAGGAAGTTCATTAAGTGCGAGAAACTCACTAAATACGTGAAGAACTGGTGCCATTATGTAAGGTATGTCTGTGATAGGAAATAGAGAGGATGGGCAGAAATGGAATAACAGACAACGAGAAGAAGGGATGAAACGTAGTACGGGATAACATTGAGGAGTGTTAGAAGAGAGATTTGAGGAGGCAATTAGAGTGTTAGAAGAGAGATTTGAGGAGGCAATTAGAGTGTTATGAGAGATATTTGTAGAGGCAATTAGAGTGTTAAAAGAGATATTTGAGGAGACATTTAGTGTTAAAAGAGAGAATTGAGGAGAAAAGTAGTGTTAAAAGAGAGATTTGAGAAGACATTTAGTGTTAAAAGAGAGATTTGAGGAGACATTTAGTTTTAGAAGAGAGATTTGACGAGACAGTTAGTGTGGTAGAAGAGAGATTTCAGGAGACAGTTTGTGTGTTAGAAGACAGTTCTGAGAGACATTTAGTGTTAAAAGAGAGATTTGAGGAGACAATTAGTGTTAGAAGAGAGATTTGAGGAGACATTTAGTGTTAGAAGAGAGATTTGAGGAGAAAAGTAGAGTGTTTGAAGAGTGATTTGAAGAGAAATTTAGTGTTAGAACAGATTTTAGGAGACAATTAGAGTGGTTAAAGAGAGATTTCAGGAGACAATTAGAGTTTTAGAAGAGAGATTTGAGTAGACATTTAGTATTAGAAGAGAGATTTGAGGAAACATTTAGTGTTAGAAGAGAGATTTGAGGAGACAATTAGAGTGTTAGAAGAGAGATTTGAGGAGAAAATTAGTATTAGAAGAGAGATTTGAGGAGACATTTAGTGTTAGAAGAGAGATTTGAGGAGACATTTAGTGTTAGAAGAGAGATTTGAGGAGACATTTAGTGTTAGAAGAGAGATTTGAGGAGACATTTAGTGTTAGAAGAGAGATTTGAGGAGACATTTAGTGTTAGAAGAGAGATTTGAGGAGACATTTAGTGTTAGAAGAGAGATTTGAGGAGACATTTAGTGTTAGAAGAGAGATTTGAGGAGAAAATTAGTATTAGAAGAGAGATTTGAGGAGACATTTAGTGTTAGAAGAGAGATTTGAGGAGACATTTAGTGTTAGAAGAGAGATTTGAGGAGACATTTAGTGTTAGAAGAGAGATTTGAGGAGACATTTAGTGTTAGAAGAGAGATTTGAGGAGACATTTAGTGTTAGAAGAGAGATTTGAGGAGACATTTAGTGTTAGAAGAGAGATTTGAGGAGACATTTAGTGTTAGAAGAGAGATTTGAGGAGACATTTAGTGTTAGAAGAGAGATTTGAGGAGACATTTAGTGTTAGAAGAGAGATTTGAGGAGACATTTAGTGTTAGAAGAGAGATTTGAGGAGACATTTAGTGTTAGAAGAGAGATTTGAGGAGACATTTAGTGTTAGAAGAGAGATTTGAGGAGACATTTAGTGTTAGAAGAGAGATTTGAGGAGAAAATTAGTATTAGAAGAGAGATTTGAGGAGACATTTAGTGTTAGAAGAGAGATTTGAGGAGACATTTAGTGTTAGAAGAGAGATTTGAGTAGACATTTAGTATTAGAAGAGAGATTTGAGGAAACATTTAGTGTTAGAAGAGAGATTTGAGGAGACAATTAGAGTGTTAGAAGAGAGATTTGAGGAGACATTTAGTGTTGGAAGAGAGATTTGAGGAGACATTTAGTGTTAGAAGAAAGATTTGAGTAGACATTTAGTATTAGAAGAGAGATTTGAGGAAACATTTAGTGTTAGAAGAGAGATTTGAGGAGACAATTAGAGTGTTAGAAGAGAGATTTGAGGAGAAAATTAGTATTAGAAGAGAGATTTGAGGAGACATTTAGTGTTAGAAGAGAGATTTGAGGAGACATTTAGTGTTAGAAGAGAGATTTGAGGAGACATTTAGTGTTAGAAGAGAGATTTGAGGAGACATTTAGTGTTAGAAGAGAGATTTGAGGAGAAAATTAGTGTTAGAAGAGAGATTTGAGGAGACATTTAGTGTTAGAAGAGAGATTTGAGGAGACATTTAGTGTTAGAAGAGAGATTTGAGGAGACATTTAGTGTTAGAAGAGAGATTTGAGGAGACATTTAGTGTTAGAAGAGATATTTGAGGAGACATTTAGTGTTAGAAGAGAGATTTGAGGAGACATTTAGTGTTAGAAGAGAGATTTGAGGAGAAAATTAGTGTTAGAAGAGAGATTTGAGGAGACATTTAGTGTAGAAGAGATATTTGAGGAGACAATTAGAGTGTTAGAAGAGAGATTTGAGGAGACATTTAGTGTTAGAAGAGAGATTTGAGGAGACATTTAGTGTTAGAAGAGAGATTTGAGGAGACATTTAGTGTTAGAAGAGAGATTTGAGGAGACATTTAGTGTAGAAGAGATATTTGAGGAGACATTTAGTGTTAAAAGAGAGATTTGAGGAGAAAAGTAGTGTTAAAAGAGAGATTTGAGAAGACATTTAGTGTTAAAAGAGAGATTTGAGGAGACATTTAGTTTTAGAAGAGAGATTTGACGAGACAGTTAGTGTGGTAGAAGAGAGATTTCAGGAGACAGTTTGTGTGTTAGAAGACAGTTCTGAGAGACATTTAGTGTTAAAAGAGAGATTTGAGGAGACAATTAGTGTTAGAAGAGAGATTTGAGGAGACAATTAGTGTTAGAAGAGAGATTTGAGGAGACAATTAGAGTTTTAGAAGAGAGATTTGAGGAGACATTTAGTGTTAGAAGAGAGATTTGAGGAGAAAAGTAGAGTGTTTGAAGAGTGATTTGAAGAGAAATTTAGTGTTAGAACAGATTTTAGGAGACAATTAGAGTGGTTAAAGAGAGATTTCAGGAGACAATTAGAGTTTTAGAAGAGAGATTTGAGGAGACAATTAGAGTGTTAGAAGAGAGATTTGAGGAGACATTTAGTGTTAGAAGAGAGATTTGAGGAGACATTTAGTATTAGAAGAGAGATTTGAGGAAACATTTAGTGTTAGAAGAGAGATTTGAGGAGACAATTAGAGTGTTAGAAGAGAGATTTGAGGAGACAATTAGAGTGTTAGAAGAGAGATTTGAGGAGACAATTAGTGTTAGAAGAGAGATTTGAGGAGACAATTAGTGTTAGAAGAGAGATTTGAGGAGAAAAGTAGAGTGTGTGAAGAGTGATTTGAAGAGAAATTTAGTGTTAGAACAGATTTTAGGAGACAATTAGAGTGGTTAAAGAGAGATTTCAGGAGACAATTAGAGTTTTAGAAGAGAGATTTGAGTAGACATTTAGTATTAGAAGAGAGATTTTGAGGAGACATTTAGTGTTGGAAGAGAGATTTGAGGAAACATTTAGTGTTAGAAGAGAGATGTGAAGAGACAATTAGAGTGTTAGAATAGAGATTTGAGGAGACATTTAGTGTTAGAAGAGAGATTTGAGGAGACATTTAGTGTTAGAAGAGAGATTTGAGGAGACATTTAGTGTTAGAAGAGAGATTTGAGGAGACATTTAGTGTTAGAAGAGAGATGTGAAGAGACAATTAGAGTGTTAGAATAGAGATTTGAGGAGACATTTAGTGTTAGAAGAGAGATTTGAGGAGACATTTAGTGTTAGAAGAGAGATTTGAGGAGACATTTAGTGTTGGAAGAGAGATTTGAGGAGACAATTAGAGTGTTAGAAGAGAGATTTGAGGAGACATTTAGTGTTAGAATAGAGATTTGAGGAGACATTTAGTGTTGGAAGAGAGATTTGAGGAAACATTTAGTGTTGGAAGAGAGATTTGAGGAAACATTTAGTGTTAGAAGAGAGATTTGAGGAAACATTTAGTGTTGGAAGAGAGATTTGAGGAAACATTTAGTGTTGGAAGAGAGATTTGAGGAAACATTTAGTGTTGGAAGAGAGATGTGAAGAGACAATTAGAGTGTTAGAATAGAGATTTGAGGAGACATTTAGTGTTAGAAGAGAGATTTGAGGAGACATTTAGTGTTAGAAGAGAGATTTGAGGAGACATTTAGTGTTAGAAGAGAGATTTGAGGAGACATTTAGTGTTGGAAGAGAGATTTGAGGAGACATTTAGTGTTAGAAGAGAGATTTGAGGAAACATTTAGTGTTAGAAGAGAGATGTGAAGAGACAATTAGAGTGTTAGAATAGAGATTTGAGGAGACATTTAGTGTTAGAAGAGAGATTTGAGGAGACATTTAGTGTTAGAAGAGAGATTTGAGGAGACATTTAGTGTTAGAAGAGAGATTTGAGGAAACATTTAGTGTTAGAAGAGAGATTTGAGGAGACATTTAGTGTTAGAAGAGAGATGTGAAGAGACAATTAGAGTGTTAGAATAGAGATTTGAGGAGACATTTAGTGTTAGAAGAGAGATTTGAGGAGACATTTAGTGTTAGAAGAGAGATTTGAGGAGACATTTAGTGTTAGAAGAGAGATTTGAGGAGACATTTAGTGTTGGAAGAGAGATTTGAGGAGACATTTAGTGTTAGAAGAGAGATTTGAGGAAACATTTAGTGTTAGAAGAGAGATTTGAGGAGACATTTAGTGTTAGAAGAGAGATTTGAGTAGACATTTAGTATTAGAAGAGAGATTTGAGGAAACATTTAGTGTTGGAAGAGAGATTTGAGGAAACATTTAGTGTTAGAAGAGAGATTTGAGGAAACATTTAGTGTTAGAAGAGAGATTTGAGGAGACATTTAGTGTTAGAAGAGAGATTTGAGGAGACATTTAGTGTTAGAAGAGATATTTGAGGAGACATTTAGTGTAGAAGAGAGATGTGAAGAGACAATTAGAGTGTTAGAAGAGAGATTTGAGGAGACATTTAGTGTAGAAGAGATATTTGAGGAGACATTTAGTGTAGAAGAGAGATGTGAAGAGACAATTAGAGTGTTAGAAGAGAGATTTGAGGAGACATTTAGTGTTAGAATAGAGATATAATGATTTATTAGAGAGTTGGAAAAACAGATCCGAGGAGACAATTAGAGTTTTAGAAGAGAGATTTGAGTAGACATTTAGTATTAGAAGAGAGATTTTGAGGAGACATTTAGTGTTAGAAGAGAGATTTGAGGAGACATTTAGTGTTAGAAGAGAGATTTGAGGAGACATTTAGTGTTAGAAGAGAGATTTGAGGAGACATTTAGTGTTAAAAGAGAGATTTGAGGAGACATTTAGTGTTAGAAGAGATATTTGAGGAGACATTTAGTGTTAGAAGAGATATTTGAGGAGACATTTAGTGTAGAAGAGATATTTGAGGAGACATTTAGTGTAGAAGAGAGATGTGAAGAGACAATTAGAGTGTTAGAAGAGAGATTTGAGGAGACATTTAGTGTTAGATTAGAGATATAATGATTTATTAGAGAGTTGGAAAAACAGATCCGAGGAGACAATTAGAGTTTTAGAAGAGAGATTTGAGTAGACATTTAGTATTAGAAGAGAGATTTTGAGGAGACATTTAGTGTTAGAAGAGAGATTTGAGGAGACATTTAGTGTTAGAAGAGAGATTTGAGGAGACATTTAGTGTTAGAAGAGATATTTGAGGAGACATTTAGTGTTAGAAGAGAGATTTGAGGAGACATTTAGTGTTAGAAGAGAGATTTGAGGAGACATTTAGTGTTAGAAGAGATATTTGAGGAGACATTTAGTGTTGGAAGAGAGATTTGAGGAGACATTTAGTGTTAGAAGAGAGATTTGAGGAGACATTTAGTGTTAGAAGAGAGATTTGAGGAGACATTTAGTGTTAGAATAGAGATATAATGATATTATTAGAGAGTTGGAAAAACAGATCCGAGGAGACAATTAGTGTTAGATTAGAGATTTAAGGAGACAATTAGTGTTAGATTAGAGATTTAAGGAGACAATTAGACGAGAAATTTTAGGAGACAACTAGAGTGGGTATAGAGTAAAAATATGAGGCAAGAAAAAATGTCGGTAACAATAGATTTGGTGAGAGAGTTGATTCATGTATGAGGGTAGAGTGTGGAGTGTTGGTAGATGTATTAGGGTAGAATGTTGAGTGCAGGTATACGAATGAGACGAGAGTATGAAACATGGGTAGATATAGGGGGGGGGTAAAAGAGAGATTTGAGGAGACAATTAGTGTTAGAAGAGAGATTTGAGGAGAAAAGTAGAGTGTTTGAAGAGTGATTTGAAGAGAAATTTAGTGTTAGAACAGATTTTAGGAGACAATTAGAGTGGTTAAAGAGAGATTTCAGGAGACAATTAGAGTTTTAGAAGAGAGATTTGAGTAGACATTTAGTATTAGAAGAGAGATTTTGAGGAGACATTTAGTGTTAAAAGAGAGATTTGAGGAGACAATTAGTGTTAGAAGAGAGATTTGAGGAGAAAAGTAGAGTGAAGAGTGATTTGAAGAGAAATTTAGTGTTAGAACAGATTTTAGGAGACAATTAGAGTGGTTAAAGAGAGATTTCAGGAGACAATTAGAGTTTTAGAAGAGAGATTTGAGTAGACATTTAGTATTAGAAGAGAGATTTTGAGGAGACATTTAGTGTTAAAAGAGAGATTTGAGGAGACAATTAGTGTTAGAAGAGAGATTTGAGGAGACATTTAGTGTTAGAAGAGAGATTTGAGGAGACATTTAGTGTTAGAAGAGAGATTTGAGGAGACATTTAGTGTTAGAAGAGAGATTTGAGGAGACATTTAGTGTTAGAAGAGAGATTTGAGGAGACATTTAGTGTTAGAAGAGAGATTTGAGGAGACATTTAGTGTTAGAAGAGAGATTTGAGGAGACATTTAGTGTAGAAGAGAGATGTGAAGAGACAATTAGAGTGTTAGAAGAGAGATTTGAGGAGACATTTAGTGTAGAAGAGATATTTGAGGAGACATTTAGTGTAGAAGAGAGATGTGAAGAGACAATTAGAGTGTTAGAAGAGAGATTTGAGGAGACATTTAGTGTTAGAATAGAGATATAATGATTTATTAGAGAGTTGGAAAAACAGATCCGAGGAGACAATTAGAGTTTTAGAAGAGAGATTTGAGTAGACATTTAGTATTAGAAGAGAGATTTTGAGGAGACATTTAGTGTTAGAAGAGAGATTTGAGGAGACATTTAGTGTTAGAAGAGAGATTTGAGGAGACATTTAGTGTTAGAAGAGAGATTTGAGGAGACATTTAGTGTTAGAAGAGATATTTGAGGAGACATTTAGTGTTAGAAGAGAGATTTGAGGAGACATTTAGTGTTAGAAGAGATATTTGAGGAGACATTTAGTGTAGAAGAGAGATGTGAAGAGACAATTAGAGTGTTAGAAGAGAGATTTGAGGAGACATTTAGTGTTAGAATAGAGATATAATGATTTATTAGAGAGTTGGAAAAACAGATCCGAGGAGACAATTAGTGTTAGATTAGAGATTTAAGGAGACAATTAGTGTTAGATTAGAGATTTAAGGAGACAATTAGACGAGAAATTTTAGGAGACAACTAGAGTGGGTATAGAGTAAAAATATGAGGCAAGAAAAAATGTCGGTAACAATAGATTTGGTGAGAGAGTTGATTCATGTATGAGGGTAGAGTGTGGAGTGTTGGTAGATGTATGAGGGTAGAATGTTGAGTGCAGGTATACGAATGAGACGAGAGTATGAAACATGGGTAGATATAGGGGGGGGGGGTAAAAGAGAGATTTGAGGAGACAATTAGTGTTAGAAGAGATATTTGAGGAGAAAAGTAGAGTGTTTGAAGAGTGATTTGAAGAGAAATTTAGTGTTAGAACAGATTTTAGGAGACAATTAGAGTGGTTAAAGAGAGATTTCAGGAGACAATTAGAGTTTTAGAAGAGAGATTTGAGTAGACATTTAGTATTAGAAGAGAGATTTTGAGGAGACATTTAGTGTTAAAAGAGAGATTTGAGGAGACAATTAGTGTTAGAAGAGAGATTTGAGGAGAAAAGTAGAGTGAAGAGTGATTTGAAGAGAAATTTAGTGTTAGAACATATTTTAGGAGACAATTAGAGTGGTTAAAGAGAGATTTCAGGAGACAATTAGAGTTTTAGAAGAGAGATTTGAGTAGACATTTAGTATTAGAAGAGAGATTTTGAGGAGACATTTAGTGTTAAAAGAGAGATTTGAGGAGACAATTAGTGTTAGAAGAGAGATTTGAGGAGACAATTAGTGTTAGAAGAGAGATTTGAGGAGAAAAGTAGAGTGTTTGAAGAGTGATTTGAAGAGAAATTTAGTGTTAGAACAGATTTTAGGAGACAATTAGAGTGGTTAAAGAGAGATTTCAGGAGACAATTAGAGTTTTAGAAGAGAGATTTGAGTAGACATTTAGTATTAGAAGAGAGATTTGAGGAAACATTTAGTGTTAGAAGAGAGATTTGAGGAGACAATTAGAGTGTTAGAAGAGAGATTTGAGGAGACAATTAGTGTTAGAAGAGAGATTTGAGGAGACAATTAGTGTTAGAAGAGAGATTTGAGGAGAAAAGTAGAGTGTTTGAAGAGTGATTTGAAGAGAAATTTAGTGTTAGAACAGATTTTAGGAGACAATTAGAGTGGTTAAAGAGAGATTTCAGGAGACAATTAGAGTTTTAGAAGAGAGATTTGAGTAGACATTTAGTATTAGAAGAGAGATTTTGAGGAGACATTTAGTGTTAGAAGAGAGATTTGAGGAGACAATTAGTGTTAGAAGAGATATTTGAGGAGACATTTAGTGTAGAAGAGAGATGTGAAGAGACAATTAGAGTGTTAGAATAGAGATTTGAGGAGACATTTAGTGTTAGAATAGAGATTTGAGGAGACATTTAGTGTAGAAGAGAGATGTGAAGAGACAATTAGAGTGTTAGAAGAGAGATTTGAGGAGACATTTAGTGTTAGAAGAGAGATTTGAGGAGACATTTAGTGTTAGAAGAGAGATTTGAGGAGACATTTAGTGTAGAAGAGAGATGTGAAGAGACAATTAGAGTGTTAGAATAGAGATTTGAGGAGACATTTAGTGTTAGAAGAGATATTTGAGGAGACATTTAGTGTTAGAAGAGAGATTTGAGGAGACATTTAGTGTTAGAAGAGAGATTTGAGGAGACATTTAGTGTTAGAAGAGAGATTTGAGGAGACATTTAGTGTTAGAAGAGAGATTTGAGGAGACATTTAGTGTTAGAAGAGAGATTTGAGGAGACATTTAGTGTTAGAAGAGAGATTTGAGGAGACATTTAGTGTAGAAGAGAGATGTGAAGAGACAATTAGAGTGTTAGAATAGAGATTTGAGGAGACATTTAGTGTTAGAAGAGAGATTTGAGGAGATAATTAGAGTGTTAGAAGAGAGATTTTAGGAGACAATTCGAGTGTTAGAATAGAGATATAATGATTTATTAGAGAGTTGGAAAAACAGATCCGAGGAGACAATTAGTGTTAGATTAGAGATTTAAGGAGACAATTAGTGTTAGATTAGAGATTTAAGGAGACAATTAGACGAGAAATTTTAGGAGACAACTAGAGTGGGTATAGAGTAAAAATATGAGGCAAGAAAAAATGTCGGTAACAATAGATTTGGTGAGAGAGTTGATTCATGTATGAGGGTAGAGTGTGGAGTGTTGGTAGATGTATGAGGGTAGAATGTTGAGTGCAGGTATACGAATGAGACGAGAGTATGAAACATGGGTAGATATATGAGGTGTGATAGTAAATTGTGAGTAGATGTATGATGTGAGAGAGTGAGGTGTGGGTAGATGTATTAGGTGAGAGAGTAAAGTGTGGGTAGATGTATAAGGTGAGATAGTAAAGTGTGGGTAGATGTATGAGGTGAGAGAGTGAGGTGTGGGTAGATGTATGAGGTGAGAGAGTCAATTGTGGGTAGCCGTATGAGTTGAGAGAGTGAGGTGTGGGTAGATGTATGAGGTGAGAGAGTAAGGTGTGGGTAGATGTATGAGGTGAGAGAGTGAGGTGTGGGTAGATGTATGAGGTGAGAGAATGAGGTGTGGGTAGATGTATGAGGTGAGATTGTCATGTGTGGGTAGATGTATGAGGTGATATTGTCATGTGTGGGTAGATGTATGAGGTGAGAGTGTCAAGTGTGGGTAGATGTATGAGGTGAGATTGTCATGTGTGGGTAGATGTATGAGGTGAGAGTGTCAAGTGTGGGTAGATGTATATGGTGAGAGAGTCTAGTGTGGGTAGATGTATGAGGTGAGTGTCAAGTGTGGGTAGATGTATGAGGTGAGATTGTCATGTGTGGGTAGATGTATGAGGTGAGAGTGTCAAGTGTGGGTAGATGTATGAGGTGAGATTGTCATGTGTGGGTAGATGTATGAGGTGAGAGTGTCAAGTGTGGGTAGATGTATGAGGTGAGAGAGTCAAGTGTGATTACATGCAAATATTTACAACTGTTAAGCTGCCTCTACTACAAACTGTACAGTGGGCACTTACTACAGCTAGAATGGCAACGATATTGCATGCTTGATGTCTCTCAAACATAACATGCGTGTCTGCCCTTGAGGACGCAAAAATCAATTTGTTCAGGTCGTGAAAGTGAGTACTTGCTCTTTTGTCCAGCCATTGTTGAACTTCAGGTGTGCGTTACATCCTGGCTAAAGAGCAATACCTGGGTCGTGTAACTGTGACGTGTAGTGACTGAGGTCACGAGACAAAGAACCAGGTCCATTTGATAACATATGAAGGTTGATATACTTGTTAATTCACTCCCATTTCTGGACATTTGCTCATGAACTATCAGAGCACGCACACTCTGCAGGCTCACAAAACACACAGGTAGAAATATGACCCGTCAGAGGATATTGTTTAAGGATGCTAGTATTACAAGGGATGAAAATAAAATGGTTGAGCGTTACTGTCCTATACATGAGTCATGAGAGGAAGTTGACAGAAAAATGTCAATGTTAAAATATATAGAACGCTTTTAGACAAGACGATTAAGTTACTGTCAATGTTACTGCATATAGAACGCTCTTAGACAAGAAGTGTAAGATCGCTTATTGCATATAAATTGTGTAACGAATATACGGGGGAAAAACGAATTTGTTTTGAACGAGCACATTTGAGTTGACAGAACGAATTTGAGTTGACAGGATGCATTTTAGTTGACATAATAATTTGAGTTGACAGAATGAATTTAAATTGCCAGAGCGAATTTGAGTTGAAAAAACGAATTTGAGTTGGAAAGAAATAATTTGAGTTGAAAGAACGAATTTGAGTTGGAAAAAAATTAATTTGAGTTGAAAGAAAGAGTAAGGCCAGATGGAATGTTTAACCATCAAGTCCGTGCTCAACACAGGGAGGACTGATATCCCAAACTCTATTCCTCGTCTGTACTAATGACATCATAGACAAGCTAATGAACCACATCGCCAAAGCGCTTCATGCTGATGACCTCAGGATGTGGTGCTGCTGCAAAGCGCTACATGCTGATGACTTCAGGATGTGGGGTGCTACAAAGCGCTACATGCTGATGACTTCAGGATGTGGGGTGCTACAAAGCGCTACATGCTGATGACCTCAGGATGTGGGCTGCTACAAATCATATCTACATAGCAGTAGTAGAATATAGACAGCACTAAATAACGTCAATATTATGTGCTCACTGCAGAAAAACTGAAATCCAAAAGACCTTGTTTGGAGCAGGGTAATGAAGTTTGTTAATCACTGGAAATATACATAATAACATACACACATCAACGTTTCGACCAAAAGGCCTTTATCAAACAGACAATTGAAACAAAATCAAAACATATAACAGAAAGCGATCAGTAATAACAATCGATGGTGGACGTTATTACTGTTCGCTTTCTGTTATATGTTTTAATGTGGTTTCAATTGTCTGTCTTGATAAAGTCCTTTTGGTCGAAACGTCGATTTGTGTGTGTCATTATGTGTGTTATCTAGTATCAGCAAAACTTTATTACCTTGCACTGCAAAAATGGCAGAGCAAAAAAGTGTACGCACCTTTTTGTTAACGTTTTCTAAAGTTTTCGTATTCTAATTCTCTAAAGAAAAAAATATTGGAGTGAGGGGGGGGGGGGTGGTCTATAAATCATTCCAACCCCCACCCAATATTTACGAGATTTCTATACAGTAAATACATGAAATGTAATTCTGTGTTTGATAAGTATAGTTAAATAGGTACATTTGTTACACAAGGATACGTTATACAGGGATTCCACTGTACACAATTCAGAAAATCACGGATGTCGTTATTTGATAAAGTCCTTGTCGTCGAAACGTTGATTCTGTATATTTGTTGTATGCGTAAATCTGAGTGAAAGATTTTTTATAGTGTGAGGATAATGTTCCACTGCACGTCTAGTCTAATGTGAAAGGTTGCAGAGCGAGGGTCAAATTTGGGTTGGCTGCGATCGATAAATTCATGCAATATTGTGACAGGACACGTGCCTACTCACGCACAGCTCCAGGTTGTGTCTTTAGATTACATTACATCTCAAGTTCAGACAGGCAGTCACGTGTCAAATTTACATAAACAGGAAATAATACGGCAGAGGTCACCATTGATCACAGTTCTAATAATAGCAACCACAAAATCTCACTTCCTGTTAATAAACGGAAGTTGATAGACAATAAATAAGGAACTTCATTCATACTTGAATTAAACTAGAGCCACTACACCACTTGACGATGTAGCTGTTGCTGGACAAGTTGTTTCCCCTAGCACTAATTTACTGGTTGTTTAATCCGGTTGTCCGCAGTTCGAATCCCTGTTGCGGATGGACTATTTGAACAATAAAAAAAGTCCGTGATGTCCCTAGTTAGTTAGATATCGCACGCGTTGTTATAGGGGGCCGGAAGAGGAGCAAAGAATAGTGACACTGTTACTTGCTATGCACATCGTAAAAACCGACTAAGAATATTTAGAGGGTTGGCGGTTCCACCCCACAGATGGTCAAAGTGATACAGAAGCGATGCTGAAGTAAGTTATGTCCGGTCGAAAGGCGCAGATATCACAGCTAAGCTGTAAACAATGAAATAACGCACTCCGTTTTCCGGACAATATCCTGTAACTTCTGCAGGAGTTTGAGGAGAAGAGCAGAAGAAACAAATAATTAATCATCCGATCATCACCATTGATCCTCAGGTACGCATACAAGTGCTCCGATTTGACATTTGATTGTATCGACCATTACACGATGATTTATAGTAACAATTCTCTGTTGGTTGACAGATATCTAAGCCCCTCAGTAGTGTTCACTTCTCTCGACATCACATTTCAATGCTATTATCTTTATTCTGTGATTCGTGATTAGAAACGAGCATCAGAGCACGCGGGACACTCCCATAAGTTCCCCGCTCTCCGTTCCAATGACCATTGTTACCAGAATTTTACCACTTTATGGCCAAATTCCACAGATTATTTCCATATGTAAATATCACCGGTCATAGACATTTATGCACTTCTCATTTTAAAAAGATTTTTGGTCAAATTGAAAATGTATTAAAAGTTAGAACATTGACAAGTTCTTGCTATATTTTACTTCAAATTTGACTGTGATAAATTGATTATATCTGGCAACCCTGGTGAGGACCCTGCTTCAATGTTAGGGTACGATTGCAGTTACGTATGTGTCTCACCAATGTTCCCACTAGACAAACCACCCACGCAACAAAAAAAACCTTAGTAGATGACATGCCGTTATTTTGAGGCTCTCTTATGGAAGCTTTGTAGCATGTCATCTACGCAATTATAGACCCATTCGGAGAAAAAGACTCCTTTAATTGGCATTGCGCTAAGCCAAAAACTGAAGTCTTCTGAGTATGAAAGAAATATCAGAGAAACCACATCACTAATACGTAGGAAGTAAGAGCTAATCGCTCGTAATTCCTGGGGTTCTCAAACACATATCAAAAACAACAAAGTTAGGTTACAGTTAGTTAGTCATCGGATCATCATCACTGCAAACTGGACACGTCCATAGTTGCTCAGATCTCTCTCTGAGTGTATCCACCATTACACTTCTGCTGACAGTACCGGTCCTATGCTGGTTGACCATCATTCTTCTGCGCCCCCCAAAATGTTCACTTCTAGCAACACCACATCTCAAACCCTGATCTTTAATCCTAGCCATTGAAAAGGAATCATCATCCACATTAGTCTCACTCTCGCGTGTTATATCTCTTAAGGAGTTCAAAACCTCAGCTCGATTCATTGCCCCATTATATACCCAGTCAGGGTATAATCAACTTGAGAGATTAAAGATTGAGGCCTGAGTTTTGACTAATCAAATTCATTATTCTGTGTGAGTAACATGAGTCATTATCTGTGTGAAATGAACTGGAGGGACTACAAGTTAAAGTTCGACAGTAATTAGTAATAGACTTCCAAATATATGAACTTCCCTCCTGTCTGGTTACATTAGAGTGTATTCCACATTTTTGATATTACTAATTGTTGGATAAAGTTACGAAGGGGCTATCCATCCATCCATCCATCCATCCATTCACCCATGCATCCGTCCGTCCGTCCATCTGTCTGGTCTGTCTGTCTTTCTATCTGTCTATTTACCTATATATCGGTTTATATATCTTTCTGTATATATATCTATATATCTATCTTTCTGTCTGCATATCTGTCTCTCTGTCTCGTTAGCTATTTATATGTCTATCTGTCTGTATGTTAAGTCTAATATATATAATATTACTTCATCGCCGGATACTGTGCATAGACCAGAAACCAGAGCTCTCCAGTTCGAGCAATGTGATGCTACTGTGTGCAATTCTTGCATGTTGTTGAGACATAGTCATACCGTCTTTGATGGTTGTTTTGCGAAGAGTTTCTCTTGGTCTTCTTCATTTTCTTTTTCCCATCTGCTACCCATGTTAATTATTATAGTGGCAGTCTATATTTATTCATTCAATGCGCATGTCCGATATATATCCGTTTACAGTCTTGTTGAAGACTTTCTCTGTTCAACCAAAACACTAACATACATGTAAATAAATACACAAATGTACAATAAACTATCAAATAAATCGATATAAAAGGAAAAACATAAAAACAAACACATTGGTCATGTTCTTCTGTTTTCCAAACTCAAACTCCAAGTTACCAAAGTTACTCACTAGACACATCTATTTTGTGTGTACCCATTCTGCAACAGTTTCCTTACAAGCAAGATTCAAACAACTCGTTCCTTTCCAACGCCCTGTCAACCTTGCAATGGCCTATGCCATTTGTACGTATAGACCTTACTTAACGCTTGCCTCGGCTTCCATTAGCTTGTCTGACGGGCGGCTCATATTCGTGTTTTTATAGCTTCATTTAGTAGCTCTGATTGACGGGGCAAACCGTTTAGAATATTGCGGGCTTTCACATTCATATGGTTTTCACGGACTGTCACAGAAATGAGTTTTCAAACACAATTGTTATCGTTAATACTTATTGTTATATCTAACCATCTAAACAGTCTTCTTGTTCTGTTATGTTATCATTGCTGTTCTTCCTATTGTGCTAAAAATTGTTATTGTGTTTTATTGTTATTATTATTATTACTCTTGTTTTGTTTTGTATTTATTGTTTTTTATTATTATTGTTCTTCGTGTTCTTTTTACTGTTAATTTTTTTATTGTTCTTATCACATTTTTTATCTCATTATTCTAATTATTGTTCGTGTTTTATTGTTTATTTATTGTTACTGTTCTCATTGCTTTAATTATTGCTCTTGTTACTATTCTGTTTGTTTTATCTATTATTGTTACTGTTCTTGTTATTTTGTGTTATTGTTATCGTTTCTGTTATTGTTTATATTATCGTTCTTGTCATTGATCGTGTTATAACTAATGTTATTGTTCTTCATCTTGTTCATGTTATTATTATTGTTCTTGTTCT
Organism: Meghimatium bilineatum; assembly: GCA_034231615.1. Taxonomy (NCBI): domain Eukaryota; kingdom Metazoa; phylum Mollusca; class Gastropoda; order Stylommatophora; family Philomycidae; genus Meghimatium; species Meghimatium bilineatum. The sequence goes on along the minus strand of CM067322.1, from coordinate 98,939,016 downwards.
TATTATTGTTTTTATTACTGATCGTGTTATTGTTCTTCATCTTGTTCAAGTTATTGTTCTTGCTATTGTTCTTATTATTGTTCTTCTTTTTATTGCTCTTATTGTTTTATTTATTATTTTATTGTTCCTTCCTCATCTTATAGTTATTACGCAGTTGTTCTCAACCTGTTACTAGTTAGCAGGTTGTAATCCAAGTAAAGGAATACTTTATTGTGTGTATGCCTTACAGCTTGACAGCAATATACGAGGGTTCTTTAAATGGAAACCTTAAATGTAGTTTTTTTGTGGAGAATATATTCTGAAAAACTAAAAGGCAGCTGTATCATTCTCCGACCTAGTTATTATTACGCTTGACACAGGTCCTAGAGAAGCTGTAAAATACTTGAATTGTCGTAGAAAAAAACAAGTCTATTGGTCGTTGACCAAAGAATATTGCTCGTCCGTCGTAGTCGCAATAATCATTCAGCTCAAATTGGATGATGATGAAGATGATGATGTCTGCGATGTGCCCGTCTGTGGCTAATGAGTCCAATTTGTGCCTGGAATTGCCTACCACATGATGATCATCTGTGGGACATTGAGCAGCTCTTGCCTTTTTTCTAGCGCGCTGTTAACGCGCAGCACGAGGTCTGAGCTGCAGCTGCTGCACCACTTTTGATTCTGCGACAGTAATCTTTATGGTTTGATTCTGCGACAGTAATCTTTATGGTTTGATTCTGCGACAGTAATCTTTATGGTTTGATTATGCGATCTAGTCGGATCTGTCTTGTGTAAGACTCTTCCGTGAATTTATTTTTTATGTGAAGTGAGTCAGTGATGTCTAAAGATTGTCTTTAAAACGCTTCTTATACTCTTCTGCCTTCGGGGACCAGTCTAGAGTACTCCATATATCAATTGTTTTGTTAGAATAAGATATTTCATGCGGACCATGTGTCCTGCCCAGTCTGTCTGCGCCTTCATCAACATTATGTGTATGCTTACATTGTGTGTATGCTTACATTGTGTGTATGTTTACATTGTGTGTATGTTTACATTGTGTGTATGTTGTATATATGCTTACATTGTGTGTATGCTTACATTGTGTGTATGTTTACATTGTGTGTATGCTTACATTGTGTGTATGCTTACATTGTGTGTATGCTTACATCGCGTGCATGCTTACATTGTGTGTATGTTTACATTGTGTGTATGGTGTATATATGCTTACATTGTGCGTATGCTTACATTATGTGTATGTTGTATATATGCTTACATTGTGTGTATATTGTATATATGCTTACATTGTATATATATGCTTACTTTGTGTGTATGCGTACATTGTGTGTACGCTTACATTGTGTTCATGCCTACATTGTGTGTATGCTTACATTGTGTTCATGCCTACAGTGTGTGTATGGTTACATTGTGTTAATGCCTACATTGTGTGTACGCTTACATTGCGTGTATGCTTAGAGATATAACTTTTATCTGTACTTCACAGTCTGATTGTATTTTATCTGTACTCTGGGTTTTTATGTCGAATATCTTACGGCGACAACTTGCTCCATAAGTCTTACAATATGAATGTCAATGTAATCGGATTTAACAGATTACATACCGAGTCAAGCTCCTTCAATCAAGAACACAAGCTAAGATTAATTATAGCAACGAGCACAACTCTAATATTGTATCCGTATAACCCTAATTGACGTATGATATTACAGTAGAACATAATCACTGTTATCGATCTGTTTTTTAAGAAATAACTCCAGGAACCCTTAAGAAAATCCCAGATCTAGTGAAAACAAAATCAGCTGTGGCAACACTGGTCATAGTTACCCCCCCCCCGCCCCCATGAGAATTATTAATTATAATAATAGATAATGAAAATAATAATAATAATAATAATAATAATAATAAAAGCATCAACAGTAATAATCTATCTATCTATAAGTTACGTTGTGACCCTTTTTGCCTTGCGGCGTCAGAAGAGTTCTCTGGAGATGCCCCTCTTGTGTGCTGTTTGTAAGCTTGTTCCTGTGGCCTCTTTGATTTCTGTGATCCGTCTTTTACATTGTCTGCCTCTGACTTTATAGAGGTAGTGTTTATGTGTCATGGCCATCTGTGGATGCTGTCCGTTGGTAGTCTGGAAGTATATAATAATAATAATAATAATAATAATAATAATAATAATATTTTGTTGTTAGGGTTAATACAATAATTATTTTAAAACCACTTTATTGCAAATTAAAATTCTAAAAGTCTTACAATGTAATGATTTCTTTTGTAGGTCTGTTACCTATAGGCGCCCAATAATCAGGTTGCTTTGTATTTGTTATTGTACTCTGAACATCGTTACGTGTACAATTCCACTTGTCCTATTTAGCCATGCTATCAAATCGGGTATCTCTCATCCGTAGAATGTTTGACATTTGGATCGATTGACATTATTGCTGTAAATAAGAAAATTGGCTCGGGGTGGGGGGGGGGTGGGGGTTGTAAGATATGCTCGTGACTGCACGAATATGTGATCGATTAGTGCCTATTGTTCTCGTCAAACAGATATTTGTTTTTACCTGGTCAAAGCGACAGGTCTGCACGAAAGTGTCATAAATTCAACGAATTACATTTCTGATTGGACAAATATGAATATTGATGATCAAGTGAATGATACTGAAACAATTATTGTTATTTGTCGATATCCAATTGTTGCTGGGTAGTTTTACTCTTGGATGGGTAGTTTTACTCTTGGATGGGTAGTTTTACTCTTGGATGGGTAGCTTTACTCTTGGATGGGTAGTTTTACTCTTGGATCGGTAGTTTTACTCGTGGAAGGGTAGTTTTACTCTTGGATGGGTAGTTTTACTCTTGGATGGGTAGTTTTACTCTTGGATGGGTAGTTTTACTCTTGGATGGGTAGTTTTACTCGTGGAAGGGTAGTTTTACTCTTGGATGGGTAGTTTTACTCTTGGATGGGTAGTTTTACTCTTGGATGGGTAGTTTTACTCTTGGATGGGTAGTTTTACTCTTGTTTGGGTAGTTTTACTCTTGACTGTGTAGTTTTACTCTTGGATGGGTAGTTTTACTTTTAGATGGTAGTTTTACTCGTGGATGGGTAGTTTTACACTTGGATGAGTAGTTTTACTCTTGGATGGGTAGTTTTACTCTTGGATGGGTAGGTTTACTCTTGGATAGGTAGTTTTACTCTTGACTGGGTAGTTTTACTCTTGACTGGGTAGTTTTACTCTTGGATGAGTAGTTTTACTCTTGACTGGGTAGTTTTACTCTTGACTGGGTAGTTTTACTCTTGGCTGAGTAGTTTTTCTTTTGGCTAAGTAGGTTTGCTCTTGGCAGTTCAATGCCATTCTTAAAAGATGCAGGTATTCGAAAGTTGACCTAGTGATTCATACAGTTAGTTAGTGATGTTGATGAAATAATATGTATGGTTGAGAACTTGTAACTCTGGAGTTCATAGCATTTGTGACAAAAATATAGGTCTTCCTCAGTTGAATAACCTATTCTGTGCACTCTGGACTAAAAGTCCAAGATGGGGTTGCCACACACGGGCAAAGTTTACAATAAATGTAAATGTCTACCATCTTTTCCTTCGCTTCCACGAATTCTCGTGTACTGTGAACGCAAGTGTCACCCACACATAGATACCTAAAGGTGCTCACACCGGCACGGATAATTAATACCTGCGGGAATAACACGTGTACCTTAGCGTAATGAAAAAATCTGTGGTACTATTGGTGTGGAAATTAATACCAGAACAGAAATATGTGAGAGTACAGGTACTAACCATGTCACGTCTAGCGTGAAGTTGGTAACGCAAATATTCTATACAGTGTTGCCATAGTATATATCTTGGCAATCTGCGGAACAATTTCGACATTTGTAAATTTAACAAGCAATACAATTTATATTGTAAGTATTTTATAAGTATTTCACTAATTTTAAAACATGTCTAATTTTATAGTTAATTCTAGCAGATGGAGGTGCTATATAAAACTAATCCTTGTATGTGAATGTGTAACAAGGTTTAAAAATTGCGAAAAATGAAGTGAAAGTAAACAAGATTACATTGTTTAGAAGGTTCATGAAACTGTGATGGACAACTAAAAAAACTAAATGTCAAAGGTTTTAGATAGAGATAACAGCCAAAGACAAATGGCGACACAAACGTGTTTTCATTCTCTGGACTACATACTGCTGGAAATCTAGCAGGACCATTACCCTCCTACAAGAGAGATCCAGCGGGAGTTTGAGAATGAACGTTGAAGAAGAACAAAATGAAAATGAAGAAATAAAAGGAAGAGACAGAGATTGAAACAGGGCACATCAGACTCAGAGATTGAAACAGGGCACATCAGACTCAGAGATTGAAACAGGGCACATCAGACTCAGAGATTGAAACAGGACACATCAGACTCAGAGATTGAAACAGGGCACATCAGACTCAGAGATTGAAACAGGGCACATCAGACTCAGAGATTGCCAACAGGGTACATCAGACTCAGACGGTGCATGTGTTGAAGTTTTAGGATTTGGGACAATGATATGCGCCTCTGTGGATAGTCGACAGAAAACATGAACTATTTCAACAGAACTGCTAACTGTCTAAAATGCACAACAAGAAGGATGGCCATCTGACACAGCTCTTACGGTTAGACTTTACGACCATTTCACGGGTCAGATTATCAGTCAAATTCTTGGAAGAAATCGATTACAGTATCTGACTCAGAAAACGAGGAAGAAGAAAAGGCAGGCGGAAGATGTGTACTGTATGTGATGTCAGGAACAGATTTGTAGTATATGTGATGTCAGGAACAGATTTGTAGTGCATGTAATGTCAGGAACAGATTTGTAGTGCATGTGATGTCAGGAACAAATTTGTAGTGCATGTGATGTGAAGATTTGTAGTGCATGTGATGTTAAGAACAGATTTGTAGTGCATGTGATGTGAAGATTTGTAGTGCATGTGATGTGAAGATTTGTAGTGCATGTGATGTGAAGATTTGGAACAGATGTGAAGAGAAGATTTGTAGTGCATGTGATGTGAAGATTTGGAACAGATGTGAAGAGAAGATGTGTAGTGCATGTGATGTGAAGATTTGGAACAGATGTGAAGAGAAGATTTGTAGTGCATGTTATGTGAAGGTTTGGAACAGATGTGAAGAGAAGATTTGCAGTGCATGTGATGTGAAGATTTGGAACAGATGTGAAGAGAAGATTTGTAGTGCATGTGATGTGAAGATTTGTGTATATGTTTATTTCTAGTTTGTTGTTGCTTCTAAATAAAGGTCTCTTTTAGGACCATGAGTTAGTAAATGTCATAGTTACTTTGTTTGTATTATTTTTCATCGACAGAATTTGTTATTTATTAGTTAAATTAGTAATCAGTGACATTAATAAATTATATTATGTGTTATCTTTTGTTTTATATTGAGTCGGCAGGACTTATGTAGTCGCCAAATCACTGCCTGGTCACTGTGGGAACTACTTATGTAGTCGCCAAATCACTGCCTGGTCACTGTGGGAACTACTTATGTAGTCGCCAAATCACTGCCTGGTCACTGTGAGAACTACTTATGTACTCGCCTAATCACTGCCTGTTCAGCGTAGGAACGACGTGCACTATCTCTGATCTCATGCAAAGAAACCCCCCCCACCCCAGATAGTTTACACTCTCCGGACTACATTCGGATACACATAATAAGAGGCAGTTAGTTTACAGCTTGCCTGCAATATATGTTTATTTTCTCACTTCAGATCATTTAGAGGAGGTTCCGTCCATAAATAACGTCAACAATTAGAGCGAGGACATCTAAAAAGTGTAGCAGTTGTTGCTAAGAGTGGTGTTGGGAATTGATAAGAGTGGTGTTGGGAATTGATAAGAGTGGTGTTGGGAATTGATAAGAGTGGTGTTGGGAATTGATAAGAGTGGTGTTGGGAATTGATAAGAGTGGTGTTGGGAATTGATAAGAGTGGTGTTGGGAATTGATAAGAGTGGTGTTGGGAATTGATAAGAGTGGTGTTGGGAATTGACAAGAGTGGTGTTGGGAATTGATAAGACTGGTGTTGGGAATTTATAAGAGTGGTGTTGGGAATTGATAAGACTGGTGATGGGAATTGATAAGAGTGGTGTTGGGAATTGATAAGAGTAGGGTTGGGAATTGATAAGAGTGGTGTTGGGAATTGATAAGAGTGGTGTTGGGAATTGATAAGAGTGGTGTTGGGAATTGATAAGACTGGTGTTGGGAATTTATAAGAGTGGTGTTGGGAATTGATAAGACTGGTGATGGGAATTGATAAGAGTGGTGTTGGGAATTGATAAGAGTAGGGTTGGGAATTGATAAGAGTGGTGTTGGGAATTGATAAGAGTGGTGTTGGAATTGATAAGAGTGGTGTTGGGAATTGATAAGAGTGGTGTTGGGAATTGATAAGAGTGGTGTTGGGAATTGATAAGACTGGTGATGGGAATTGATAAGAGTGGTGTTGGGAATTGATAAGAGTGGTGTTGGGAATTGATAAGAGTGGTGTTGGGAATTGATAAGAGTGGTGTTGGGAATTGATAAGACTGGTGATGGGAATTGATAAGAGTGGTGTTGGGAATTGATAAGAGTGGTGATGGGAATTGATAAGAGTGGTGTTGGGAATTGATAAGAGTGGTGTTGAGAATTGATAAGACTGGTGTTGAGAATTGATAAGAGTGGTCTTGGGAATTGATAAGAGTGGTGTTGGGAATTGATAAGAGTGGTGTTGGGAATTGATAAGAGTGTCATGTGACGTATTCCTTCCAGAACGTTGTCTTCCCAATGAAATCTCTGAACCTCTCTCTGTCGTGGGCAATGTGGCTTGCATTTTCTAGCGATGTATTCATGTTATCTTTAATGTCGTCAGTCCATCGTCTTCTTGGTCTGCCCCTTCTCCTCTCCCAGGTACTCTTCCCTCCATATTTGTCTTTCTAAACAGTTATGTCTCTTTATATGACCAAACAGGCGTATTTTTCTTTTTGTTATTGTGTTTAGTATCCAACACTCTGGAATATTCAGTGTGTTTATGATATCTGAGTTTCTGATTTTATCCTTCCATGATATTCTAAGTATATTCCTGTAGCATTTCAGCTCGAAGACGTTGATCCTATTTGCCGCTGTTTTACTTAGAGTCCATGTTTCACAGCCGTATGTTGCAACCGGAAAAATAAATGTTCGTAACATTAGCACTTTCTTTGCTATTTTGTTGTTTTTCCATATGTTTTTCAGCCGTGTTATTTTGCAATATGCCATTGCCAATCTCTTCCTTATTTCTGCCATGCAGTCTCCTGCACCGTTGATGTTTGCTCCTAAGTATTCAAATTTATCCACACATTCTATCTCGGTATTGTCTATTCTGATTTTTGGTTGTTGTGTTGTTATATCTGTTGACATGATTTTTGTTTTCTGCGTGTTTAAATACAAATTTTGTGCTTCGCTATATTTCTTTGTGTTCTTGATTAGCTGTTCCAATCCCTTTATATTGTTTGAAAGAAGTACTGTGTCATCTGCGTAGCGTAGTTCCGGGATTAGGAATCCACCTATGTTTAAAGCGTGGTAGTCAGTGTTGTGTATGTCTTCTCTCACGTTCCTCATTATACGTTCAGCGTAGATGTTGAACAGGTATGGGGAGAGTGTGCACCCTTGCCTTACTCCACTCTGTACCTCAAACCACTCTGAGAGATCGTCCTCTAACTTCACTGCAGCCTTTTGATCTTGGTAAAGTTCCTCTATTAGATGAATCAGATGTCTTGGGAAACCCATGCTGTTCATTATCTCCCATAGTTGCTGGTGTTGGACGCAGTCGAACGCTTTTGAGTAATCTATGAAACACATGTGCAGGTCAGTTGAAAATTCCCTACACTTTTCTATGATCAATCTCATGTTAAGAATGTGATCTCTTGTTCCTCTGCCCGATCTGAAGCCGGCCTGTGTTTCGTTTATCTCCATCTCTAATTTCTGTTTGATTCTTTGCATTATGATGTTTAACATTATTTTACTTGCTTGACTTATAAGGGCTATAGTTCGGTAGTTAGAGCAAATCTGAAGGTCGCCTTTTTTTGGGAGGGGTATATATAATGATTTTTTCCATTCATCCGGCCATGTACCGCTTTCCCATATTTTGCAGCAGAGTTTGTGGTAAATCTTGATTCCGGCCTCGCCGCCTGCGTGTATCATTTCAGTTGTTAAGCCATCATTGCCTGGGGCTTTACCTTTCTTTAAACTTTCTATTGCGTATCTTACTTCTTCCTTTGTGGGTTCTGGCTCCTTTTCATATTCGTTTATTGTTCTGTTTTTGGTTTTTCTTGGGTCATTATACATCTCACTGCAGTATTCCTTCCATCTATGTAAGATATGCTTCCCTTCTGTTAGTATGTTTCCTTGTTTATCTTTCAGCACTTTTAATGATGGTTGAGGTTTGCTGTCTCTTAGGTGTCGTACATTTTCGAACATCGTTTTACTGTTACATTGGCCTTTCTGCCCTTCTATTTGCAGTGGTGTTGGGAATTGATAAGAGTGGTGTTGGGAATTGATAAGAGTGGTGTTGGGAATTGATAAGAGTGGTGTTGGGAATTGATAAGAGTGGTGTTGGGAATTGATAAGAGTGGTGTTGGGAATTTATAAGAGTGGTGTTGGGAATTGATAAGAGTGGTGTTGGGAATTGATAAGAGTAGGGTTGGGAATTGATAAGAGTGGTGTTTGGAATTGATAAGAGTGGTGTTGGGAATTGATAAGAATGGGGTTGGGAATTGATAAGACTGGTGTTGGGAATTGATAAGACTGGTGTTGGGAATTGATAAGAGTGGTGTTGGGAATTGATACGAGTGGTGTTAGGAATTGATAAGAGTATGGTTGGGAATTGATAAGAGTGGACGCCAACAATTCTATATTATATAAATCAGCACAATTGTGTGAACTGAAAATTGTTATCTAAAAATCGGACAAAAATTCATATTTAGGTATTTTTTTCGCAATTTCATCTAAATATTTTTACAGACGAGAATATAATTTATATTTTAGGACATAATTAAGCAAAGTTATGAATATAACTTAATTTTTGATACTCATTGACAAGAAGGGGAAGTAAAATGGACAACCTCTTATTTACACCAGGACGCTTTTTTGTAATTAACTCTTTTGGTTCGCGATTCTGTTCATCAGATATTTGCCTTGACTAACTCAATTCTGTAATGTATACACACACCATCATTATCATCATGTGCCATGCCGGCCGGCGTAGGCGGTCATGGCTCTCCACAGCTCTTTGTCCACAGTATTATATATCAAAGTCGTTGTTGTTTTCATGCCGTGCCAGGTTGTCAAACTGTCTAATAGTTTCTCACGTTGTCGCCTTCTGTCTCTGCTGCCTTCAATTTTGCCTGTTGTGACTATGTTCTCTAAACCTGCCTGTCTCATGAAGGGGCCAAAAAAAAAGAAGATTGTCTTTTTTCTTATATTGTTGATCAAGGTCCGCATCGCATTTGACTCCCTCAACACCTCTACATTAGTTTTTCTGGCAGTCCATGGTAATCTTAGCATTCTTCTATAGAACCACATCTCTGTTGCCTCTAATCTCCCACTTTCCAGTCTGTGTATTGTCCAAAACTCGCACCCATATGTTAGTATAGGGGTTATATAGCACTGCAGAACTCTCTTTCTCACCTCTAATGACAAGGTCATATTACACAGTATATTTTTCATTTTTCTGAATGCTGTTTTTGCCTGTCCTATTCTGCTTCTTATTTCTGTTGAACTTCTTCCATCTGCTGTAATCGTTGTACCTAAATATTTGAATTGGTGGACCTGTTTTAATACTATATCATTCACTTTGATCTTGCAAGGTGTGTTATTGTGTTTCTTTGAAATAACCATTACTTCTGTTTTCTTGATATTTAGGAAGAGGCCTTTCTCTTTACTTTCTGTGACTACTACATTAATTAAATCTTGAAGATCTTCCTCACTTTTTGCAATCAGAACAGTGTCATCCGCATATCTCAAATTATTTATGTTATGTCCTCCCACTGATATTCCTGGTATATCAACTATTGCACCTTGTATTGTGTTTTCACTGTATAAAGAGAACAGGTCTGGTGAAAGCACGCATCCCTGTCTGACTTCTTGTTTTATTTGTTGAAAAGGGCCAAATTGATTTCCTACTCTTATTGCTGCTGTTTGTTGCCAGTACATGTTCTTGATTATTCTTAAATCCTTGCTGTCAATGTTCAGATTCTCTAGCATGTGTATAATTTTGCTATGTTTAACTTTATCAAATGCTTTAGTGTAGTCTATAAAACAGAGGTACAGATCTGTTTTTACCTCTATAGACCTCTCTATTAGTGTTCTCAATATATAAATAGCATTGTTGGTGCCTTTGCCTTGTACAAAGCCACATTGTTCTGGACTTATTTCTGATTTTATTTTGTTTCTCATTCTCTTCATGATGATTCTAAGAAGTATTTTGGTTATTTGGCACATGAGGCTGATTGTACGGTGTTCTTCACATTCGGTGTTCCCTGGTTTCTTAGGTAAGGCTATAATTATGGACCTCATTAATTCCTCGGGTATGTTTCCACTATTATATATGTCATTCAGCAATTTTGTGATTTCAATATTGGATAACTCAAACGTCATCTATTGCTGCTAATTCTTCTAATGTGATATTGTCTGGACCTGGGGCTTTGCCATATTGCAAGTTTCTTAGTGTCTCCACTACTTCTGCTGCGAGTATTGATGGACCCTCGCCGTTATCTTGTATGTTTATCTCGGATCTATTGTCATCATAAAGTTCTTTGATATATTCTGAGCATCTCTGTACTATGTGATCTATTCCCATTAATTTCTGCCCTGTCTTAGATGTGACACCCTGTAACTGTTTGCGTTCTCTTTCCTGTTATTATCTCAATTTTCTTGATACACACACCATAGTACATAATATTAAATGGTTTACCGTATCCTAACTGAACACCTCTTATGAACCTATTGACACCAAGCACACGTGCCTCTCACGTGCCAAGAATGTTCTCTTCCAATAATTCGACCACTCGCTCACAAGCTACCACATTCCAAGTACGTCTATTTACCTTTTCTTGACCGCTTCCACGTACTGGCACTTGTTTTCTTAACATCCAAAGGTAACATCACTTCAATAAGGTAAAGGCTATGTAGGCAGAGTCAGTGTTGCCATATTGATACTTTCAAGGGCAAATGTGAAAAATGTGGCCTTTGTGAACTGCTTCTAGTCATATAATTTATGTTTCGACATTCGACTTCCTTGTTCAAGAAAAGTAGGATACTAATATCTACAGTATGTTGCGGTAGCTACACTGGTTACCTGCCATGCATGTCGTAAGAGACGATTAAAAGTCGTTTCGAAGTGAAGTTGGCTGTTCCATCCCATATAAGGTCAAAGCGAGCTAGAATGCATACTGAAGTCGGATGTGCCAATGCCATAATGCGCAGATATCTCAGTTAAGCTATAAACAACGCATGACGCAACGCATGACGCAACGCATTCCATTATCTGGACTACATCTTCTAAATTTGACAGGCGGAGCTTGGAATAAAGTAATACAGATTGTACGAATCGCTGGAAAAGTTTCGACCAGGAATCCTTTATAAAAAAAATAAAAAATAATAAAAGACGAATAAGAACAGTACTATTGACGTTCACATAACAGATATTAATTTGCAGGAGTCTGAGTGTGACAAGGAAAATTGACGAAGGATAATAAGAAAATCAGCTGTCCTTTATTTAGCTTATATAGTACTTTTAAAAGGTAAATAAGAAAAAAAATCGTCACCGAAGTACGAGAATGGCAGGAGAGAATAAAATATTGCCACAAATCCGTTAGTTTAAGAATTGATGCGTATAGTGTTTATAATATTATGGAAAAGTTTGTTGATAACATTGAGTGTCACAAATTAGAAAAAAAACTAGACTAGTAGGAAAACATTTGCGGACAAAAGCGTGAATACACATGTGTCTTTAGCAGTGTATTCAGCAGTGTAATCAGCAAAATTTAAACTAATGAAAGTTTATACCTCTAACTGACTATCATAAAGTGGATGTAAGGTGTGGTTATAAAGTGGATGTAAGGTGTGATTATAATCACTTGTGATGGACGAACAACAACAAGTTCTCCTTCATTTCTTCTTCTTCAACGATCAATCACTATGTACCCAGTCCGATGTTGGTCATGTATAGTGCGATTTGGGTTCGGTCGCTGTGAGTTCCTCATAACTGGGAGAGACTACTGTGGACTAGACTGTCACTATGTGAACTAGACTGTCACTATGTGAACTAGACTGTCACTATGTGAACTAGACTGTCACTATGTTAACTAGACTGTCACTATGTGAACTAGACTGTCACTATGTGAACTAGACTTTAACTCTGTGAACAGTGAAACTGGTATAGTCCTGTAGTGTATGATCAATGCGGTGTTGTTGATCCGCGGATACATGCCGCAGAAGCACTCACACCGATTCCGTGTAGTAGTAATAATTTTTCTTAAATTTTCTGGGGCTCAGAACGTGAGCAAAGAATAGTATTAACAGTCCATGCATATCATAAGAGTCGACTAAGGTAGTTGAACATGGGGTTGAATGAATAACACCACAAAAATCGAGAAAAGTAAATAAATCAATATAGCCGATCATTGTTGAACGTGGTCGAGAAGTTAGCGCGTTGGTCATATCGGTGAGGTCAAGGGTTCAAAACTCGGTAAAGACAGATTTTATTTCTGTCGGAGGGTCAATTAAAAAGATCACCTCGTAAATAACGTGGAGACAGCAGGGGCCAACGACCTTTATCACATATCTACACGTACCGTATCGCTGCAATTCCTTAAGGCGAAAAATGCAGTATTTATTTAAAATTAAATAAAAATGTGATAAACTATTTGGAATAGGAAAAGGTCCTCTAAGAATCTATCTATACGCTGTGGCCATTGTTTGCCTTGCGGCGTCAGGGGTAAAAGAGTTCTCTGGAGATTGTCTTCCTGGAGTTTGTAAGCTTGTTCCTGTGGCTTCTTTGATTTCTGTGATCCATCTTTTACATGGTCTGCCGCAGGCATTATAACCGTTATGTCTATGTGTCATGGCCATCTGTGGCATGCTATGTGTCGGTAGTCTGGAAGCGTGTGAAAACCAGTCGATCTGTTGTCTTTTAATGTGTTCCAATACTGGTATTGTTTTGCTGATCTGTCTGATGTTATCGTTTCTAATTCTATCTCTTAATGATATTCCGAGTATTCTTCGTAGACATGTCATTTCTGCTGTCACAATTTTTTTTGTCTTGAGCTGCCATTGTCCAGGTTTGGCACTAGTAGCACAGTGATGGAATAATAATAGTCTTGTATAATGCAACTTTAGTGTCTATGTTTACATTTTTGTTCTTGAAAATACGTGTCATCTGTGCTCTAAGAATGAAACATGCAATTTGAAACAGCGACAGAGATGGCTGATAAAAGCATGGAAAAAGTTGGAAGTAATAGTTACAGATACTACATGACCAATGAGTTTGCTGATGTTCAATGCTGCGGTTATAGCTAAATGTTGTATATATATATAGAGTAATAGCCAGAATATAACTGAAATTATGAAGACGAGTCAAGTAACAGAAAAAAGTAAATGTTTATATATGTACAGACGCACGCGCCAATGCAGCAGACGATATCAACCTACTGTAAACAGTGCTAACAGCTTCAGCGGAAACCCCATCTTTATGCGAGATAACATTTCAGTGTGTGTATGTATATTTATTTCTCAAGTAGTTTTCAGTTTTATTACAATCTAGTACATGATTGAATACATCGCTTGTGTGTCTACGTTAAGAGCTACATTTGTTGCCGTTTCTGAAAATATCTATCATCAGGACTGTGTCTTACACAGTGAAATATTGCTGTAGTTAGCATCATCTCGATTGGGTAATGTCTGGAAATCTCACCATTGGTCCACTAGATCAACCACTGGTCCACTAGATCAACCACTGGTCCACTAGATCAACCACTACACAGCAGCAGCTCACTAGTAGAATTCTCTTTAATTTGTGGATGTCCAATAACAGTTTAATGCGCAAACTTATTTAGATGCCACAGATGACCATGAGACATAGAGATCACGGCTATAAAGCCAGCGGCAGACGATGTAAAAGATAGATCACAGAAATCAAAGAAGCCACAGGAACAAGCTTAAAAAGACCGCATAAGAAGGCCATCTCCAGAGAACTCTTCCACCCCTGACTCCGCAAGGCAAACAAGGGTCACAACCTATATATATATATATAGATATATAGATAGATAGATAGATATATAGATAGATAAATATACAGATAGATAGATATATAGATAAATGGATGGATGGATGAATGGATGGATGGATATATAGATAGATAGATGGATAGATGGATAAATGGATGGATGGATAGATAGATAGATAGATAGATAGATAGATATATAGATAGATAGATAGATATATATATAGATAGATAGATAGATAGATAGATAGATAGATAGATAGATAAACTTATTTAGATAAGAATTGAAAAAGCCAATGAAATCAATATTTTGAACGTACACAAATCTGCAGACACATGTCTATCCCACTGAAAATCAAAATGCAAATCATACATTCAATCTTCATATCAACATTGTGTTATCAATGTCATAGACACTACCAAAAGAACGTGAGAGAAAGCGTACTACGTGTGAATTGAGATGTCTAAATAAAGCAGCAAACAGAATAAGAAAAGACCATGTGAAGAATGAAGAGATTACAAGAACTGTTGGAACAACGTCTATGGTCAAATATTTCTCAAATACTAAAATGGTTCTCAAATTAATGATAATGAATCCATATTGGTTAGGAACAAAATCATATAACAAGACATGGAAACAACAAGAATCGGAGGGAAGACCAAGAAGAAGATGGATTGAAAGGGTTACCGAAGTACTGAGATGCCACAATATTACTGCTTATCAAGCGACCAAATGTGCCATAGCTAGATAATTGGGTACCGAGTTGCATAACCGATCGTTATCCTACCATACGAAACCTTGCATAAAAAAGCATAGAAATGACAATAGATAGATAAAATACAAATACTATGTCAGAACCACTTAGGCATCCATTGTATACCCTTATTTATGTATATGACGCTGTCTTATGCCCAGAGCCTGATGAAGGCTGTCTTTAAGTCGAAACGTCGACTTTTAGCATGTCCCGTTTTGCACGTTTATAATTTTTAAACTTCCTTTCCGCCTGTTTTCACTTTCTTTTTGTCGATTAGCTATAGTTTAATCTGTTATTGAGAACAATTAAGAAATACTGACTGGACTATTTCTGCATACCATTGATTGAAAATGTTGCAAAAATAGTAAGTGCAAACCCAGGTCACAGAATTATTAAAGTAAATGTTTATGCATGCAGAACCACTAGCGCAGGCTTGAGACGTTATCAGCACGCTATAAGCAGCGCTAAACAGCTTCGGTTGAAATCAAATTTTCATTCTTGATAAAGCGCTTGCTTGAAGATAAGCCCTTTTCTAGCTCCAGGGTATCAAGCTTCAAGCGGTGGTCAGAGGTAATAGCCGGAGAGGTCAGAGAAAACGAATCAACGCTATCAGTGGACACACGGTTACTAGGTGAAATCACGAGCTATGTTTATGAGTACTGTTGATCACTCCAGTGTTGCTGGTGCCCGAATTTAAAGCAGATAGTAGAAACGAAGTTACCTGCCACGTATATGGTAAGAGACGACTAAGGAAGGCTGGGCACACTCGATGCTTTACATGTCGTTAAAATGTTAAATTTTACTAAATGTCATGATAAAGTAGGATGTGTCTGATAGAATGGCGCAGATATCGCTGTCAGCGTGTACACTAAGATACCACGCATTCTATTTTATGGATTAAACCTTTGCTAACCGTCAGAACTTTGAGAATGGATGCGGATAATAAAAAGAGAAACTGTAGACCAGTGGTTCTCAACAGGGACCATATGGCTACTCTGAGGATCACGGAGAAAATAATAATAAATATGGAGAATGGGGGAGAAAGGGGTGCCCACTTACCCGTCTAAGGTGGGGGGGGGGGCGCTGAATAATGACTATATTGAATAAAATATGACACTATTTATGTCCAAAAATCTCAAAAAACTTTTGTGACATAACAAAAGTTAATAACTTTTTTAATGTGTAAGCAAGGCGAATGTGGCGAAGTGGTACAGAATAAGTCTATGACGGCCAAGGTACCAAGTTCGATCCCCGCCACAGGCATTTGAGCATCCGGACTGTTCAAAAAGCAATGGCACAATACCGAACGTATTTATATTTCCTAGAAAATCACTACAGCCAACAAATGCTGGGTTGATGGCGACACCCTGAATAGGAAACACTACCACAGGTCAATTTTCTGGTAGAGTACAGAGAAAATGTTTCTTTAAGAAATCACGGTCTAACAACAGCTTGAGGACAGCAATCACGGTCTAACAACAGCTTGAGGACAACAATCACGGTCTAACAACAGCTTGAGGACAGCAATCACGATCTAACATCAGCTTGAGGACAGCAATCACGGTCTAACAACAGCTTGAGGACAACAATCACGGTCTAACAACAGCTTGAGGACAGCAATCACGGTCTAACAACAGCTTGAGGACAGCAATCACGGTCTAACAACAGCTTGAGGACAGCATTCACGGTCTAACAACAGCTTGAGGACAGCAATCACGATCTAACAACAGCTTGAGGACAGCAATCACGATCTAACAACAGCTTGAGGACAGCAATCACGATCTAACAACAGCTTGAGGACAGCAATCACGGTCTAACAACAGCTTGAGGACAGCAATCACGGTCTAACAACAGCTTGAGGACAGCAATCACGGTCTAACAACAGCTTGAGGACAGCAATCACGGTCTAACAACAGCTTGAGGACAGCAATCACGATCTAACAACAGCTTGAGGACAGCAATCACGATCTAACAACAGCTTGAGGACAACAATCACGGTCTAACAACAGCTTGAGGACAGCAATCACGATCTAACAACAGCTTGAGGACAACAATCACGGTCTAACAACAGCTTGAGGACAGCAATCACGATCTAACAACAGCTTGAGGACAGCAATCACGATCTAACAACAGCTTGAGGACAGCAATCACGATCTAACAACAGCTTGAGGACAGCAATCACGGTCTAACAACAGCTTGAGGACAGCATTCACGGTCTAACAACAGCTTGAGGACAGCAATCACGATCTAACAACAGCTTGAGGACAGCAATCACGATCTAACAACAGCTTGAGGACAGCAATCACGGTCTAACAACAGCTTGAGGACAGCAATCACGATCTAACAACAGCTTGAGGACAGCAATCACGGTCTAACAACAGCTTGAGGACAGCAATCACGGTCTAACAACAGCTTGAGGACAGCAATCACGGTCTAACAACAGCTTGAGGACAGCAATCACGATCTAACAACAGCTTGAGGACAGCAATCACGGTCTAACAACAGCTTGAGGACAGCAATCACGATCTAACAACAGCTTGAGGACAGCAATCACGGTCTAACAACAGCTTGAGGACAGCAATCACGATCTAACAACAGCTTGAGGACAGCAATCACGATCTAACAACAGCTTGAGGACAGCAATCACGGTCTAACAACAGCTTGAGGACAGCAATCACGATCTAACAACAGCTTGAGGACAGCAATCACGGTCTAACAACAGCTTGAGGACAGCAATCACGGTCTAACAACAGCTTGAGGACAGCAATCACGGTCTAACAAAAGCTTGAGGACAGCAATCACGATCTAACAACAGCTTGAGGACAGCAATCACGGTCTAACAACAGCTTGAGGACAGCAATCACGGTCTAACAACAGCTTGAGGACAGCAATCACGGTCTAACAACAGCTTGAGGACAGCAATCACGGTCTAACAACAGCTTGAGGACAGCAATCACGATCTAACAACAGCTTGAGGACAGCAATCACGATCTAACAACAGCTTGAGGACAGCAATCACGATCTAACAACAGCTTGAGGACAGCAATCACGGTCTAACAACAGCTTGAGGACAGCAATCACGGTCTAACAACAGCTTGAGGACAACAATCACGGTCTAACAACAGCTTGAGGACAGCAATCACGGTCTAACAACAGCTTGAGGACAACAATCACGATCTAACAACAGCTTGAGGACAGCAATCACGATCTAACAACAGCTTGAGGACAACAATCACGGTCTAACAACAGCTTGAGGACAGCAATCACGATCTAACAACAGCTTGAGGACAACAATCACGGTCTAACAACAGCTTGAGGACAGCAATCACGATCTAACAACAGCTTGAGGACAGCAATCACGATCTAACAACAGCTTGAGGACAGCAATCACGATCTAACAACAGCTTGAGGACAGCAATCACGGTCTAACAACAGCTTGAGGACAACAATCACGGTCTAACAACAGCTTGAGGACAGCAATCACGGTCTAATAACAGCTTGAGGACAGCAATCACGGTCTAACAACAGCTTGAGGACAACAATCACGGTCTAACAACAGCTTGAGGACAGCAATCACGATCTAACAACAGCTTGAGGACAGCAATCACGATCTAACAACAGCTTGAGGACAGCAATCACGGTCTAACAACAGCTTGAGGACAACAATCACGGTCTAATAACAGCTTGAGTACAGCAATCACGGTCTAACAACAGCTTGAGGACAGCAATCACGGTCTAACAACAGCTTGAGGACAGCAATCACGGTCTAACAACAGCTTGAAGACAGCAATCACGGTCTAACAACAGCTTGAGGACAGCAATCACGATCTAACAACAGCTTGAGGACAGCAATCACGGTCTAACAACAGCTTGAGGACAACAATCACGGTCTAACAACAGCTTGAAGACAGCAATCACGATCTAACAACAGCTTGAGGACAGCAATCACGGTCTAACAACAGCTTGAGGACAGCAATCACGGTCTAACAACAGCTTGAGGACAACAATCACGGTCTAATAACAGCTTGAGGACAGCAATCACGGTCTAACAACAGCTTGAGGACAGCAATCACGGTCTAACAACAGCATGAGGACAGCAATCACGGTCTAACAACAGCTTGAGGACAGCAATCACGGTCTAACAACAGCTTGAGGACAACAATCACGGTCTAACAACAGCTTGAGGACAGCAATCACGGTCTAACAACAGCTTGAGGACAACAATCACGATCTAACAACAGCTTGAGGACAGCAATCACGATCTAACAACAGCTTGAGGACAACAATCACGGTCTAACAACAGCTTGAGGACAGCAATCACGATCTAACAACAGCTTGAGGACAACAATCACGGTCTAACAACAGCTTGAGGACAGCAATCACGATCTAACAACAGCTTGAGGACAGCAATCACGATCTAACAACAGCTTGAGGACAGCAATCACGATCTAACAACAGCTTGAGGACAGCAATCACGGTCTAACTTGAGGACAACAATCACGGTCTAACAACAGCTTGAGGACAGCAATCACGGTCTAATAACAGCTTGAGGACAGCAATCACGGTCTAACAACAGCTTGAGGACAACAATCACGGTCTAACAACAGCTTGAGGACAGCAATCACGATCTAACAACAGCTTGAGGACAGCAATCACGATCTAACAACAGCTTGAGGACAGCAATCACGGTCTAACAACAGCTTGAGGACAACAATCACGGTCTAATAACAGCTTGAGGACAGCAATCACGGTCTAACAACAGCTTGAGGACAGCAATCACGGTCTAACAACAGCTTGAGGACAGCAATCACGGTCTAACAACAGCTTGAAGACAGCAATCACGGTCTAACAACAGCTTGAGGACAGCAATCACGGTCTAACAAAAGCTTGAGGACAGCAATCACGATCTAACAACAGCTTGAGGACAGCAATCACGGTCTAACAACAGCTTGAGGACAGCAATCACGGTCTAACAACAGCTTGAGGACAGCAATCACGATCTAACAACAGCTTGAGGACAGCAATCACGGTCTAACAACAGCTTGAGGACAACAATCACGGTCTAACAACAGCTTGAAGACAGCAATCACGATCTAACAACAGCTTGAGGACAGCAATCACGGTCTAACAACAGCTTGAGGACAGCAATCACGGTCTAACAACAGCTTGAGGACAACAATCACGGTCTAATAACAGCTTGAGGACAGCAATCACGGTCTAACAACAGCTTGAGGACAGCAATCACGGTCTAACAACAGCATGAGGACAGCAATCACGGTCTAACAACAGCTTGAGGACAGCAATCACTGTCTAATAACAGCTTGAGGAGGACAGCAATCACGGTCTAACAACAGCTTGAGGACAGCAATCACGATCTAACAACAGCTTGAGGAGGACAGTTGTAGGCGATCATCGTTGATTTATGTCATTTAAAGAGCCTCGATTTATGTCATTTAAAGAGCCTCGATTTATGTCATTTAAAGAGCCTCGATTTATGTCATTTAAAGAGCCTCGATTTATGTCATTTAAAGAGCCTTGATTTATGTCATGTAAAGAGCCTCGATTTATGTCATTTAAAGAGCCTCGATTTATGTCATTTAAAGAGCCTCGATTTATGTCATTTAAAGAGCCTCGTTTTATGTCATTTAAAGAGCCTCGATTTATGTCATTTAAAGAGCCTCGATTTATGTCATTTAAAGAGCCTCGATTTATGTCATTTAAAGAGCCTCGATTTATGTCATTTAAAGAGCCTCGTTTTATGTCATTTAAAGAGCCTCGATTTATGTCATTTAAAGAGCCTCGTTTTATGTCATTTAAAGAGCCTCGTTTTATGTCATTTAAAGAGCCTCGTTTTATGTCATTTAAAGAGCCTCGATTTATGTCATTTAAAGTGCCTCGATTTATGTCATTTAAAGTGCCTCGATTTTATTGAACTTAGCTCATTCGCTCATTTACTGTATGATTTTCATAAAAATCAAAAATGATGAAAATCAACATAGACAGAACAGAAGTAATGAATATTGCAAGAGAATAGGAGAACATCAACATACAGATAAATAATAAACAACTAAAACAAGTAGATGAATTCAAATATCTGGGCAGCACATTGAGATATGACAATAAACAAGAAGCAGAAATAAACGCAAGATGTAATAAGGCCTGTCTGGTCATTGGCCAATTAACACCTTTACTAAGAAACAAAGATATTACACTAGAAACAAAGAAAGCGCTTTTCAACACCATTTTCTTACCAACATTGTGTTATCAGTCTCAAACTTGGACATTAGATTCTAGAACAATACATAAGATTAACACCACTGAAATGAAATGTGTAAGACGTATGATTGGAGTTAGCTTGAGAGACAATATAAGGAATGAAACATTAAGGAAACAATTAGGGATCAAGTCAACAATAGAATACATCCAGAAACAACAAGTTAAATGGTACGGCCACATAACCAGACAGAAAGAGCAAACTATTATCCAAAAAACACTTAACAAACGATACGAAAACAGGAGACCTATTGGACGCACTCGTAAAAGGTGGATAGATAGTGTATTTAGAGACACTCGGAAATATAACAGCAGAGGAGGCAAATAGAAGGGCAAAAGACCGTACAATCACTCTCCCCTCAACACCGAAAGGTACATGAGGACAGAAAGAAGAAGAAGAAGACTGTATGATTATTGAAAAATCCTGGAACCAATTTCAACCCTACATAATTATCTAAAGTCACACTGTGGTAAAGGTATACTGTGGTAAAGGTATACTGTGGTAAAGGTATACTGTGGTAAAGACATATTGTGGTAAAGGCATACGGACGTAAAGGAATACGGTGGAAAGGTATATGCTGGTAAAGATATAATGTGGTAAAGGGATACTGTGGTAAATGTGTATTGTGGTAAAGGTATACTGTGGTAAAGGTATACTGTGATAAAGGTATACTGTGGTAAAGATATACTATGGTAAAGGTATACTACATTCATGCTGATATACTGTCCTCTTCTGAGATTAGAGAATACAGTACAATACAAGAATGAGTGGACATATTTCTACGGAACAAATAGCTAACATAATTAAACGGAACGAAATTCTTATAAAGACGCATATACCGACGTATCCAATATTCAACACGTTGCGCGATGAGAGCCCCTGACCACTCGACATGCACGCTGCACACTGAGTGGGAGGTGGATGGCCAGTTCATTGCGCGCAGATCGCTAGATCTGTATTTTAAGTTACGTCTTTTTAAGTTTCCGAGATAGTGCAATAGCATGTGAAATTAAAAAGTTGGTATGTTGTCACGTGATTTGTCCACTGATTCTTGTATTGTACCGAGAATACTAATTTAAACACAAAGGAACGAAACAAAGAAAACCAATCTTTCAGCACCGTCTCTCACGGTTGAAGTTTGATGCCTCCTTCTCTTTCGGTTGAAGCTTGATGCCATTTTCTCTCACGGTTGAAGCTTGATGCCTCCTTCTCTCACGGTTGAAGCTTGATGCCTCCTTCTCTCACGGTTGAAGCTTGATGCCTCCTTCTCTCACAGTTGAAGCTTGATGCCTACTTCTTTCACGGTTGAAGCTTCATGCCTATTTCTCTCACGGTTGAAGCTTGATGCCTCCTTCTCTCACGGTTGAAGCTTGATGCCTCCTTCTCTCACTGTTGAAGTGTGATGCCTACTTCTCTCACGGTTGAAGCTTCATGCCTCTTTCTCTCACGGTTGAAGTTTGATGCTCCCTTCTCTCACGGTTGAAGCTTCATGCCCCCTTCTCTCACGGTTGAAGCTTGATGCCCCCTTCTCTCACGGTTAAAGCTTGATGCCTCCTTCTCTCACGGTTGAAGCTTGATGCCTCTTTCTCTCACGGGTGAAGCTTGATGCCTCCTTCTCTCACAGTTGAAGCTTGATGCCTACTTCTCTCACGGTTGAAGCTTCTTGCCTCCTTCTCTCACGGTTGAAGCGTGATGCCCCCTTCTCTCACGGTTGAAGCTTGATGCCTCCTTCTCTCACGGTTGAAGCTTGATGCCTCCTTCTCTCACTGTTGAAGATTGATGCCTACTTCTCTCACGCTTGAAGCTTCATGCCTCTTTCTCTCACGGTTGAAGTTTGATGCTCCCTTCTTTCACGGTTGAAGCGTGATGCCTCCTTCTCTCACGGTTGAAGCGTGATGCCTCCTTCTCTCACGGTTGAAGCGTGATGCCTACTTCTCTCACGGTTGAAGCGTGATGCCCCCTTCTTTCTTGATGGATTAACAGAACCGAAATTGTTCACTATTTATGAGTGCTATAAAGCTATGATATAACCAAATTGGACTTATGTTCGAGGTTGAAAGAATTTGAACCTCACCACGTGAGGTATATTTTACTTAACAAAAGCTGAAAAGACAAAGACCTGATGGTAGTAAAGTACGGTTGGCAAAATTCATCTCATATGCCAATTCTGGCCCAAGAAGATTATTTTTACTGACCAGGCATGCGGACTTGAAATTTTTATATACATTGACTCATAAACTTAGACAGTGTAAAATGACCAATTACCTGAACAACTACTGCTTTTAAGGACTAAAAACAAAAACCAAGTTGGTCCAATGTCACACAAAAAAGGCCCAATGTTGCACGCAGCCCCTAAGGGTTGCTCATCTCAAGTATAGAGTAGAGGCCCAATCTGGCCTGCAGATCCAAAGGGTTGCTCACCTCTGGTATAATAAAGAGAACCAGTCTGGCCTACAGACCTAACGCGTTGATTACCTGTGGTATAAAGTAGGGGCCCCACCTGGCCCATAGACTTAACTTGTTGTTTGTTTGTTAAGTAAGGGTTTATGCCTTATATGGTCGAGGCCCGCCTCTTTCAACCTAGGACTGTTGTCCAAATTGGTTATATTGAGGCGGTTGGGGACCTGTGGTTTTTGTGGCTTGTCTGCCTGGTTGTTGCTAGGATGTGGCTCTGTTAGCCGGGTTCGCTGTTGGGCCTTCTAGCTGCAGTCCTTATATGGACTATGTTGTGGCTCTGCCTGTCTCCGGTATTGATGAGACTATAATGTGGTAGTCATTAAAAGGACTTTGTGTAGGATTGGTTGGAGCGCGTTCTTCTGCTATTTCCTGTGTTCTTCATTAGCTGAGTGGGTCTGGAACACATGTTGTCTGAAGTTGTCTAGGCTGACAATGCTTGTGCAGTATCGGCTGCTGATTGTACCTCTGGAGAAAGATTTTATTTTTTTTACATATGAAATGAAGTTGATAGCCCTTATAAGGACTTTATTCTGTCTGGTTGGTGCTCTTTGCTGTGTTGTGTCATCTCTGTGTTGTTCCTATCTGGGGTGTCTGTTGATTATATGCTGTGTTGCTTGTCTGCTGGTGTTACCAGTGGATTAAAAAAAAAAAATTAATCCCCCCCCCAAAAAAAGCATATATATTCATAGATATATAAAGTTTTGAATTTTCCTATAGTTCTATACCTATATGCATACCATATACATGTACACACACACAATTGGGTCTACATAATCATATATATGCACATACCTCCTATATACATATATACCTACACATATACAAATATACATACATAGTCTTACCTATGTACATATACCCTTAACTTGTTGCTCACCTGTGGTATAATTTAGAGGTCCAACCTGGCCCACAGACTTAAAGGATTGATCACCTGTGGTATAAAGTAGGGGCCGTTCTGGGCCGCAGATCTGAAGGGTTTTACCTGTGGGGTATAAAATAGAGGCCCAATCTGCATCGGCAGACCTAAAGGGCTGATCACCAGTGGTATAAAGTATAAATATCGACATAAAAATGAAAAAAAATAAATAAATGAATAGAACACAAAGTATGAAGACGAGTCAAGTAACAGAAAAAGTAAATGTTTATATATGTACAGACGCACGCGCCAATGCTGCAGACGATATCAACCTACTGTAAACAGTGCTAACAGCTTCAGCGGAAACCCCATCTTTATGCGAGATAACATTTCAGTGTGTGTATGTATATTTATTTCTCAAGTAGTTTTCAGTTTTATTACAATCTAGTGCATGATTGAATACATCGCTTGTGTGTCTACGTTAAGAGCTACATTAGTTGCCGTTTCGGAAAATATCTATCATCAGGACTGTGTCTTACATAGAAAGATCTTGCTGTGGTTAGCAGAAATTGGT
This sequence comes from Meghimatium bilineatum, assembly GCA_034231615.1. NCBI lineage: Eukaryota > Metazoa > Mollusca > Gastropoda > Stylommatophora > Philomycidae > Meghimatium > Meghimatium bilineatum. Next base: position 98,913,829 of record CM067322.1, on the reverse strand, counting down.
CCCGCTTGTGGAATGTTGTCGTCGGCTGTACTACAAGTTGCTTATAAATTACCAAACATGAAGCAACAGATATATGATTGCATATTGTATGTCCCCCAGGTGAACGATAGTTGGTCGTATTCACACTTGCCATTAAGCGTAGCGGTGGTAGCTTAATCTGTCGTTCCAAGACCAGATGCGTCGCCATTAAATTCATGTTTGTTCAAGGCTATCTTGATGTTTCCTATCCACCGTTTTCTTGGCCTACCTTTGACCATGGGTCCGAATATTCTTTTGTTATACGCCCTGATTGGTATTTGATTTGATTCTCATAAGGTGACCTAACAATTTTACTTGTTGTCTTTCGATATGCTCAAAACATGATATTATACCAGCTATTTTCCTCATTTCTTCATTTCTTATTTTATCTAGTTTAGTAAACATTGCGGCTTTTCTCAGACATTTCATTTCACATGTAAGGATTTTGCTGTTAAAGTACATGTTGGACATTGGTAGTACAGTGTTGGTATAAAAATTGTAGATATTATCTTTTTTTTAAAATTTTCATCTTCATCTTTGGGTGAAGAAGTAATGGTGAAAGTTGGTAAGTCACTGTGTTTGCTTTCTGGCACCTTGTTTCTATGTCTCTGTCTAGTCTTCCATCTTCAGAAAAAATACTGCTTAGATATTTAAATTATTTGGCTTGTTCCACTTTTGTATTATCTATTGTTATATTCATTGGTATTGCAGACTTGCTGATTTTCATAATTTCTGTTCCTTGTACGTTAATTTTCATGTTGTACTTCTGACATGCTAACAACAATGCATTGATGTGCTTTTGCAAAGTTTCCTCATCTTTGTATATTCAACTTTGATCATCGGCAAATAATAGTTCATTGATTTCATTATTAAGTTACTCATTAGGTTTTTAAAAAATGTTTTTGTCTTTGTTGATGTGAGCTTCTTATAATATTCTGTCCATGTATATGTTGAAAAGTAGGGGTGAAAGCACAGAACCTTGTCTTACTCCAGATCTTGTTTCAAAAGGTTCAGTCATTCTATCTGTTGTTCTTACTGAGCTTTGACATCTTTGATATATCGTTTTTATATTATCTAACAGCTGTCCTCTGATGTTATAAATATATGATATATATATATATAAAATAAAATTGTAGTATAAACTCCTTACCATATCATCTAAATAATTGGGAACTAACCCCTCTGAATAAGAGACTTTTCCTCAAAACATTGCATTACTCTGAGATTTGGGAGTATTAAGTATATGAAATAAAACAGTAAAAACATTTTTTTCCCAATCGCATCGATCATGTGGCCACCGGGGCATGTCTTCTAGTTCAGGGTGCAAATAACAGGTCTGCCGTCTTCTTTCCATGCATGTCGCAGCAGGCGACTAAGAAAAATTTACGGGACAGACTAACAACTTGTCATCTGTGAAAAAAAATCATTATCAAATATTGTCTTCATTTCTGACATTTGTCTTCTATCAAATAGTTTTCATGGATGAGGAAGAAATGCAATGTAGAGTAAAGGGTGACGAGGAGGTCAAGGGTGACGAGGAGGACAAGGGTGACGAGGAGGACAAGGGTGACTGCAACAACTACAGAGGCGCATCTCCCTTCTCAGCGTCACCGGAAAGGTTTTTGCACGTATCCTTCTAAAGGGATTCCAGTCACAGTGTGGTTTCAGAGCCAAAAGACCCACAACAACAACAAGAAAAGTTTCGTGAAAAGTGGACGCCACTCTTTAAAGCTTTTGTTGATCTAACTAAGGCTTTTGATACTGCTAGTAGACCAACTCTATGTAAGATTATAAAATGTACGGGTTGTCCACCAAAACTACTGGACTTGATTATTTCCTTTCATCGTGATATGCACGCAAATTTATCATTCGAGGACGATACGTCAGATATCTTTGTAGTAAAGACTGGAGTAAAACAGGGGTGCGTTCTAGGCCCACCCACCCTCTTCGAAATCTTCTTTGCAGGGCTTCTAAAACATACACTTGCAGATACAACATGTGACGTTTTAATCCGCATTTTCTACGATGAATCACTTTAACTTAGCGCGTCTCAGAGTGAAGACGAAAACATCAGAGAACACTCATCAGAGAATACTCATCATAAAATACTCATCAGAGAACACTCATCAGAGAACACTCATCAGAGAATACTCATCAGAGAACACTCATCAGAGAACGCTCATCAGAGAACGCTCATCAGAGAACGCTCATCAGAGAACGCTCATCAGAGAACACTCATCAGAGAACACTCATCAGAGAACGCTCATCAGAGAACACTCATCAGAGAACGCTCATCAGAGAACGCTCTTCAGAGAACGCTCATCAGAGAACACTCATCAGAGAACACTCATCAGAGAACGCTCATCAGAGAACACTCATCAGAGAACGCTCAACAGAGAACACTCATCAGAGAACACTCATCAGAGAACGCTCATCAGAGAACACTCATCAGAGATCACTCATCAGCGAACACTCATCAGAGAACTCTCATCAGAGAACACTCATCAGAGAACACTCATCACTCATCAGAGAACGCTCATCAGAGAACACTCATCAGAGAACACTCATCAGAGAACGCTCATCAGAGAACGCTCATCAGAGAACACTCATCAGAGAACACTCATCAGAGAACACTCATCAGCGAACACTCATCAGAGAACTCTCATCAGAGAACACTCATCAGAGAACACTCATCAGAGAACGATCATCAGAGAACTCTCATCAGAGAACACTCATCAGAGAACACTCATCACTCATCAGAGAACGCTCATCAGAGAACACTCATCAGAGAACACTCATCAGAGAACACTCATCAGAGAACACTCATCAGAGAACGATCATCAGAGAACACTCATCAGAGAACACTCATCAGAGAACGCTCATCAGAGAACTTCTCTTCGCCGATGATGCTCCCCTAGTGTCACACAGTGAGTCCACCGTGCAGTCCTAATCTGACAGCATGACAAACGCCTGCGAACTGTTCTCTAAAACTGTGTTAATGTGTCAGGGATTTACAGTACCAACAAACATCACCTTAAACAACACCCATATAAAGCAAGTCGAAAACTTTTGCTACTTAAGATCTGCGATTACATCCACACTTTCCCTGGAACATGAAATAAATGTGCGTGTAGGAAAAGTGGCTACCTTTTTTGGATGACTGTCAAAGCGAGCTTGAAAAAACCATAAGCTAAATTTGAAAACAAAGATACAGATCTATCAAACATCCATGCTGAGTACACTATTCTACGGATATGAAACATGGACTACCTACACCAAACATGAAAGTAGACTTAACATCTTTCATCTAAGATGTCTCCGCAAGATCTTAAACATCAAATGACACGATAAAATCACCAAAATGGAAGTTTTGCGTCGCACTCAGCTACCAACTGCCATGGAAACACTCGATATAAATAGATTGCGATGGCTGGGTCACGTCCGTAGAATGCCAAACTGCCGCTACCAAACTATTCGGTGAACTGGTTGAAGGCTATCGAACCCGCGGTAGATGAATGCTGAGGTGTAAAGACTTCTCCAAATCCTCAATGAAAGGCTTCCACATAGAATCCAAAAACTGGGAAAATAGGGCCGAGACACGGGATGTCTGGAGGCATAACTTGCGTACGGACGCAGCATTGTCTAGAAATAATATGTTCAAATTTATGGAAGAAAAAGAGAAAGATGCAGGCAAAAATCTTCTGTTGCTGTGAGATTATCACTAGAAAAGTCCATATTCCAGAGCAACTATTCAACGAATTGCTTGTTTTTATTGCTAAATGACCGTCTGCAAAACGTAAAAGGCCATATATATTGTGGAGAACGGAGTGTATTGTATCATGGTTTACAGCCCTGCTGCGATATCTGCTCCTCTCGACCTAACACATCCGATTTCATCTTAGATTTTGGGTTACTTTATCCTTATATGAAATGAAACAGCGAACTCCACTCCATAGTTTCTTTAGTCGTCTCTACGACATGCATCTAAGGTAAACAGTGATACTATTCTTTACGTTTTCTTGCACCAACACACGCACAATCACAATTCATATACAATCTAGATAAAAACTTGCACTGTTGGCTTGTTGACAAGTCAATGATGGCTCATGCATGTCTGTACATGCCAATAAACAATCACTTTGAGAAGTCTTACATGTCATCGTTATAGGCTCTTCAAAACTTCACCTGCAAAGATGTTGCCTGGTAAGTTCTGATCTGCTAACCATAAGTAGTTTTTATAAAATTTTCTATCGGTTTACAAATATTGTGACCTGTTATCATTTGGCGCATTTAATTCATTGTGTTATGTAAACATTATGTTATCAGTACAGTGAGACTACGCATGTTTGGTCATATAAAGAGACATAACTGTTTAGAAAGACAAATAATGGAGGGAAGAGTACCTGGGAAGAGGAGAAGGGGCAGACCAAGAAGACGATGGACTGACGACATTAAAGATAATATGAATACATCGCTAGAAAATGCAAGCCACATCGCCCAAGACAGAGAGAGGTTCAGAGAGTTCATTGGGAAGACAACGTTCTGGAAGAAATACTTCACATGACACATAGTGAGACTTGCTTGAGTACACATTATGTTATCAGTACAGTGATACTTGGTTGCGTAAACATTATGTTATCAGTACAGTGATACTTGGTTGCGTAAACATTATGTTATCAGTACAGTGATACTTGGTTGCGTAAACATTATGTTATCAGTACAGTGATACTTGGTTGCTTAAACATTGTGTTATCAGTACAGTGATACGTGGTTGCTTAAACATTGTGTTATCAGTACATAATGTACTGGGTTTGAAAATGAACGCTGAAGAAGAAAATACGGTAATCGTTATGTTATTCATGAAAACACTGAAAAACATGCTTCGTATGACGTTTTGTCCATAAGACCTTCATCAAGAACATACTAGCACACGAGTATATGATGATGTTTCGCGACTTGATTAATAGTTATGCTACAGTTGTCACTGATCATATTTATAATGAATACTGATTTGTTTGAATTAAATTATACTGGAATGATATTGTCACAGAAGAAAAATTGGAAGCATCAAATTCTTGTACCTGCATCTATCTACACTTTTCATATCCGAATATTACTCTGACACCCTAAGCATATCTTTCAGCGTAAGAAACTCTTCAAAGAAATGTAGACCCCTCAGGACAGGCAACTCCTCAAGAGGGTGTTGGATACACGTAAACTTGAGTTAGTTGAGACACTGCAGGATTACCTCAGGCACACGACCAATGTTTGAAAAAGTCTAGACAGGAAACCAAACACGATCAGGTAGAATAAACAAACATCTTTTCCCTTGCTTATCCGTCTGCAGACTTTACACTTGTCACTTGTCATCAAGTATATTCACTATATATATATATACGCTATCATATTCACGTTAATATTCAGGTAATATAGAGATATTCACCTTATATAAATATTCACGTTATTTAAATATTAACTATAAATATTCATATTATATAGATTTTCACGTTATATAAGTATTGACTATATATATATATATATATATATATATATATATATATATATATATATATATATATATATATATATATATATATATATATATATATATATATATATATATATATATATATATATTCACTTTAAATAAATATTGACGTAATATAAATATTCATAATATATAAATATCCGCCTTACTCAAATATTCACGCAATATAGATATTCACGTTATATAATTATTCACTTTATATAAATATTCGCGTTATATAAATATTCACGTTATATATATATATATATATTCACTTTATATAAATATTGATTATAAATATTCACGTTGTACCAATATTCAGGTTATACAAATATTCACATTATATAAATATTAACGCTATATAAATATTTACGTTATAGAAATATCCACCTTTATAAATATTCACGTTACGTGAATATTATATAACGTGAATATTTATGTAACGTGAATATTTATAAAGGTGGATATTTATATAATGTGAATATTTATATAGCGTGAATATTGATATGACGTGAATATAAATATTCACATTATATAAATATCCACCTTTATAAATATTCACGTTACATAAATATTCACGTCATATAAATATTCACGTCATATTCACGTCATATAAATATTCACGTAGTATTCACGTCATATAAATATTCACATAATATTCACTCCATACAAATATTCATGTAATATTCACGTCATACAAATATTCACGTAATATTCACGTCATATAAATATTCACGTAATATTCACGTCATATAATATTCACGTTATATAAATATGTGTAATATATACAGACGCAGATATCGCCGTCAAGCTGTAAGTCAGGATACAATTTATTTCTCCGGTCTACATCCTTCTGCCAGTTATTAATTGACGCATCCTATTGTTATTATTTATTGTCTCATCTTACATCCGAAGCATCATTGTTTTTTGTTTATGTGCTACAAGAAGGCCTAATTGTCTGTGCAGTACGAAGAACTAAAGGTACGTACTTGTGATGCTTGGGGGGTCCTTGAGCACTGTTATTATCTGTGTAATATATTGCTACTGTCTGTGTCTAGACTGTCTACTATATTCATGGTAACTTACAAACATGGCAGCACAAAGATTTTGAAAAAGGAATGTTCAAAAGAAAAAAGGGTTCAAAAGATGTAGAGGATTGACTTCACTGTAGTCGGTTTCCCATCATCGGAGCGGCACGCCGCCCACGAGAGTACCACTCATAGCACGTAACTCCGTAGTTTCAAGTGCTAATCCACAGGGATCTCCGAAAAAATCCACCTTTTAAACAAGACGACACCAACCGGATTCGAACTCATGACCTCTTGAACACAAGGTGAACAGCTTAACCACTACGCTACTTAAAGAAGGTCATTAAAGGAAATGGTCATTTGTCCATTTTTGTGTCAAATTCCCTCGTTCTGATAAGAAGTATGATGCCCTTTTTTTTCCAAATATCGTTACGGCAGAGCTGTGAGCTATCTTTTGGTTACATTCCTATTCAAACAAAGAAATTAATTTATGTTCAGCTTTACATAGGAGATTGCTTGTGAATATACACTTTCTTGGGGAGTTACGCAGAGGTCAAATAGATCAACTTGGCTACTTTCCCTGGCTCCTGATTCCCTCTTCCCCCCGCTGTAATTACGATAAAACAGGAGCATCTCTCATGAAATAACTTCAACATACAGCTATCATCTCATAATAAATGAAGCCGATGATGATATATGTAAAGACAATTTGCTTAAACGACGATTATCATTACGTTCCAGTAAGTAAATGTATACAGATATATTACACCTGCTGAAGACTCTAATGATATATTTAGAAGGTGGCGAACCTGCCAGCGAATTCAGAAAGAGAACGTTATTGACTGAAATATTTTGTGCAATATTTCATGGAGTCGCTTGTAGCTTGAAGCGTATGTTCTCGTGCAGTTTGAAGAGTTCTCACACGCATCAAATTAATCTCTGAAAAACTAGATTTGGCATTCATGCATCATTCGCTGTATTCTAGAAGTGTTTACACAAAAATTTTCTTGTTTTAAATCGCTTCGAATATGTTGAAACCCCTTAGTGGATTGCGTGGCACCGTAGTTCCTGGGATTTCACATTTTAAATCTGATTTCTGCTTTAAGGCAGGGTGTGTTAAATAATGAATAGTGAACAGGTGTATCAGTAAGCTTCGGACAGTTAATACATTAAATTGTTTCCACTTTAAACGTTGATTAATTTCCAATTTCCAGTTTGTGCATTAATTAATTTCCAAATTTCCTGTCTGAGCATTGATTAATTTCCTGTTTGAACATTGATTAATTTCCTGTTTGAACATTGATTTCCTGTTAAAATTTCCTGTTTGAACATTGATTAATTTCCTGTTTGAACATTGATTTCGTGTTTAAATGTCCTGTTTGAACATTGATCAATTTCCTGTGTGAACATTGATTTCCGGTTTAAATTTCCTGTTTGAACATTGATTTCGTGTTTAAATATCCTGTTTGAACATTGATTTCCGGTTTAAATTTCCTGTTTGAACATTGATTTCCGGTTTAAATTTCCTGTTTGAACATTGATTTCGTGTTTAAATTTCATGTTTGAACATTGATTTCCGGTTTAAATTTCCTGTTTGAACATTGATGTCCGGTTTAAATTTCCTGTCTGAACATTGATTTCCTGTTTAAATTTCCTGTTTGAGCATTGATTTCCTGTTTAAATTTCCTGTTTGAACATTGATTTCGTGTTTAAATTTCCTGTTTTGAACATTGATTTCCTGTTTAAATTTCCTGTTTGAACATTGATTAATTTCCTGTTTGAACATTGATTTCGTGTTTAAATTTCCTGTTTGAGCATTGATTTCCTGTTTAAATTTCCTGTTTAAACATTGATTTCCTGTTTAAATTTCATGTTTGAACATTGATTAATTTCCTGTTTGAGCATTGATTAATTTGCAATTGTTTAGAATTTATTATTTTAAAGTTTCATCACATATTTATTATCAGTTTGACCTTCGATTGCCGCCAAAACCGGATGTGTCGTGTCATGACAATAAGAAACAGTTACACAACTATCTCCGCACTCAGAACTACAATCTGCTGGAGATCTACGAGGTCCATTGTACTGTCAATAGCCGAACAGATCACAAGGTGGCCCCAGAGCACATGCTAGATAGAAAAAAAGACCGATTACTTTCCAGTTTTTAAATATCGATAAACTTCCAGGTTTTAATCATCGATTACCTTTCTGTTTCTAAGATCCAATTACCGTCCAGTTTTTAAACATCACTTATCTTTCAGAGGGTGGGACTTTCTATATAACTATTAGTAGTATGATGATGATGTTGATGGCAGTGACCTGGGAAGTATATTGCTGAAGTCGTAGAGTGCATGTTACATGTATCTATTCTCTGAGTGGGAATTGTATGGCTGAAGTCGTAGGGTGCATGTTACATGTATCTATTTTCTGACTGATTCTATGAGTGTCCTTCGAAAGATTCAGTAGTGCTATTTACATTGTGAACAGTGAACTGCGTTTGGAGGTGGTGACGAAAGCTTTTCTGGCGAGTGCTACCTTCATGTATGTACATGAGCACGCTAGTGTTAGAGGTTTTCACAGAGCACACATTTGGTTGCATGGCCACAGCGTCTATTGGTAGTGGAATGTCTGAGGCTGAATAAGACGGGTGCGGTGTTTGGAACCTTCAAAACCTCCCTTCTTAGGAATTCATAAAATTACTTTTAAATCTAGGAAGCTGGTAAGCCACCCTGTGATCTTCCATTTCTGTGATCTTCGATTTCTGTGATCTTCCATTTCTGTGATCTTGCATTTATGTGATCTTCCATTTCTTCTGGTCTATAAACTATTTTTCCATGCCTACTCTAGCTGTTATATATTTTTTCAAGACATTTTAGAGATACATCATGGTAAGGAGTGTATCCTTGACAGTTTTAATTCATTTAACAATTCTTGTCACAACATGTCATTAAATCTCTCATTAAAACTATGGAATTACACAAAAGGCCGGTGAACAACCTCTGTATTTTAGAAGAATACAGGTCTGGAAACATGTACTGTCGCGATTGACGTGGAGGACGCGCATAACAGAGTGCCGTTCGAGTACCACATCAACATCAACATGCTCTTTCTATTTAATGGTAACTATTTCGTTGTCAGATGGATATCAGCGGTGCTGCTCGAGAGGAAGGTGGCTCTGAGGTGCAGTTGTTGGACATCTAAACCCATAACAATACGCCCAGCTCGATGGAAAGAGGTAAAACACAGTCTTTTGTGGGTAACATCCTGATATATAGACAGGGAAGGAAGTAGAGAAGAAACTGTCGGATCACTGCAGACTGAGCTCGACCGTATCGCTTACTGGTGTGATGATTCAGGGTCACTGATCAACCGAGAGAAGGCTGTGGTGACATAGTTCTCTCTTAACAATCACATCGTAACCACACCTTGGCGTGCGATTTTGATAGCAGTCTGTGTTTCCGGAAACACTTTGATCATGGTAAAGGTAAGCCTCGCAAAAGACGTTTCAGCTCTGAGAGTGATGGTAACGACAGACACTAAACAACCACAGCTGGTAATCTTATATGAGGCTCTTGTCCTCCCTGTCATTGAATATGCAGGCGCCACTATCACCGCGAGCCACACACAGATTGAGAGGCTGGAGAGAATTCAAAATGAAGCGATGCGGATCATCCCTGGTTGCACCAGGGACACACCCTGTGCGGCTATGAGATTTCATCTTGATTTTCCGAGTATATCTCATAGAATTGATATGTGGCGTGCCCGCGCATACCTCAGAGTGAGTTCTGATATAGACCAACCAGTATACAGCGAGCTCACTCGCGTGAAGGGAAGCAGACTCAAGAGAAGCAAATCGTGGATGGGTCGGGCCGAGGATACTGTTTAACATATCTGCTCCCCAGAAGACATAACTCCTGGCGTGGAATGGACACATATTCCTATGGTCTTTCAAAAGAGGCAGCCAAGACCGTCTGTACACTCAACAGAGAGTGCAGGGAACACAGTCACGTGAGCGTGGACGCTGTGATCAAGGCACTAATCTGCGAGAATACCGATGACACAGATGTTGTGATTATAACGGGCGGGTCGGTCATCCGTCACCAGGATGCTCATGGGCCTTTACTACCAGATGAAAAGGGGAGAACAGTACACGAAGGCCAGTGGTGCCTTTACCGCAACAACGAGCACTCTAACTATGAAAGTATTCGCCGTAACGCAGTCACTCAACTGGCTGGAATCGCAAGCCTGTTTCCATGCGTGCATATTAAGTGACTCACTGAATATGATTCAGAAAGTGAAAACAGGTGACTTAGGTAGGGAATGGGTGGAGTCATTAGAGAGAGCTAAAATACGGGCTTCACTACGGAAACTCACGCTTATCTTTGTCCCCAGACACGCGGGCGTGAAGGGAAACGAACGGGGCCGACCAATTAGATAGCCTCACCACCACATCAGATGATCAGCCTATGGATCGAGCAGACATACTCGTTGTTATTCGTGAGTCCTCAGGATCTGATGATTTTGAGTTGAATGAGCATGAGTCAATATCGAGAATGCGCGAATGGGGAGTGAAGATGGTCGTGGCCCGTAGAGAACACTTGACAAATATCCCAAAAAAGGAGCAGTGAACCAACATAGAACCGGAATCATCAGCCGTTATACCCTGAGAGATTTACTGAAGCGGAGGTCTGAGCTCTTATGGACATGTCCGGTGTGCGAAGAGGATAGTCAAGTCAACAGACCTAATACCTAATACAAGTCATCAATAATAAAACATCACCTGTTGACACTGGCTTGTTGTGTTTTTCACCTGTTGACGCTGGCTTGTTGTGTTTTTCACCTGTTGACGCTGGCTTGTTGTGTTTTTCACCTGTTGACACTGGCTTGTTGTGTTTTTCACCTGTTGACACTGGCTTGTTGTGTTTTCACCTGTTGACACTGGCTTGTTGTGTTTTTCACCTGTTGACACTGGCTTGTTGTGTTTTTCACCTGTTGACACTGGCTTGTTGTGTTTTTCACCTGTTGACACTGGCTTGTTGTGTTTTTCACCTGTTGACACTGGCTTGTTGTGTTTTTCACCTGTTGACACTGGCTTGTTGTGTTTTTCACCTGTTGACACTGGCTTGTTGTGTTTTTTCACCTGTTGACACTGGCTTGTTGTGTTTTTCACCTGTTGACACTGGCTTGTGTTTTTAATTATTTCTGCAGAAATGTTTAGAGCCTTTACTTCTGCAGAGTAGTTGGAGCAGAATATTCCAGTTGGTGAACATGTGGATTTTTTTTTTTCTGGATATTTTTATTTCAACTCCAGCAGCTCTTTTCCTCACGGCTCTGTTTGTCGTTCCATTTGTATATACCAGTATCCAGTTATTGTTGTTTATGGTGGTTCTGATAGTGAGATTTTGATATTGCTCCAAATGAAACTGGAGAAAGTCTTGGTGTTAATTATCTTCCTTGTTATGTTTGGGTAGTTCTTGCTTATATTCTCTGTTTAGTTGTTTTTGTTTAAATCGGTGAATAAAACTGTTTCTCTTCAGCCTTTCACTGGCTGGGTCACCAGATCTGGTCTTCACACAAAACCTGGATGAGCTGGCATCCTCTTGTACTTTCACTGGCTGGGTCACCAAATCTGGTCGTCACACCAAACCTGGATGTGCTGGCATTCTCTTGTACTTTCACTGGCTGGGTCACCAAATCTGGTCTTCACACAAAACCTGGATGAGCTGGCATCCTCTTGTACTTTCACTGGCTGGGTCACCAAATCTGGTCTTCACACAAAACCTGGATGAGCTGGCATCCTCTTGTACTTTCACTGGCTGGGTCACCAGATCTGGTCTTCACACCAAACCTGGATGTGCTGGCATTCTCTTGTACTTTCACTGGCTGGGTCACCAAATCTGGTCTTCACACAAAACCTGGATGTGCTGGCATCCTCTTGTACTTTCACTGGCTGGGTCACCAGATCTGGTCTTCACACCAAACCTGGATGTGCTGGAATCCTCTTGTACTTTTCTGCATGTATCATAGTCTTAGTGTTCTCATGTGTGGTAAGGGAGATGCCTGTAGCTTTTTCCACTTGATTTATGGGAGACGTCTTCATGGCACCTGTGATAAGGCGAAGTGTTTGATTTTTACTTTGTTCAGGTCTTGTAGATGGGAATTGTCTTCTGAAGTCCATGCTGATATCCATAATCTAATACTGGTATTATTGCACCTGTATTTACATTCTTTAAGGTTGCCTCATTGGTCCCTGAGTTTGCTCCTGCCAATTTCCTCGGAAAGGCAAGTTTATTTCTTGCCTTTGCTTCTATTTTCTCAATGTGAGGCCTCCATGTCAGTCTCTTATCTAGTGTAGTGCCCAAGTACACCGGCTCGCCTTTTGTTTGGATACATACATTTCCAAGTTTTATCTCTCCTGCTTTGTCTTTATTTGAGAATGTGAAGAGTGTTGTAGAGGATGCTGCAGACATGTCAACTATTCGGGTTGCATGATACCATGGTTGCTGATAAGCCTCTCCGCTTGATATATCTGACTTCAGTTTCTGTGCTTGACTGGGCAGGACTGTAGTCCTACTCGATATTAGGTTAGCCCGACCAATCTTAGTTTCCAGCAACTGTTGGCGGGACTAAGCCCCCATCTAAACTTCAAGGAGTTGGCCTCGATTGGGTATAGTAAGTCCAGGAATGACTTAGAAATTATTCTTCGGGTACTTGATTACACCGAATTTAGAATATTTACAAGCGATGGTTTTTTTTCTCTCAATTACCAGAAATTACGAACAAAAGAGCTATGGTATCCTTCTTCAGAAGTCTTTTTCATACCCTGAAGTCGCCATCATCGGTGTGCAATGGTTTTATAATAAAGCCCACCTCCTAACTGGGAATACACGAATGAGATAAACAGACTAAGTTTTGCGTAAGTTTTCTACATTGAGCGTTGTAAATGTGGAATTCCTACCAACTATTTCCCTCATTTTTATGATCGTATTTGGACTTGTTTTTAAGAATACATCATAGAAGATTGTCTTATTTTCTGTGATCTTCCATTTCTGCTGGTCTATAAACTATTTTTCCATGCCTACTCTAGCTTTTAGATTTTTTGTTCAAGGCATTTGAGAGATACATCATGGTAAGGAATGTATCCTTGTCAGTTTTAATTCCACTTTTGACATTCCATTTGACCTCTCTGTTTTCTTGTCTTGTAGAAGAGTGATGTTTTTATTAACACATTCTCTCTTGAACTGTTTGCATTTTGAAAACCTTTATAATATCCACTTCTAGAAATTGAGTTCATTACTACGACATAATCGCATCACACCATGTTTTTTGTTCATGGTTGCCAATAAAGAAACTGTTCAGAAAAAAAATATCATTACTTGATGATTTCCGTTAGGAAAATTCTAGGGAAGTTACGTGTGTTTGTGGGAGGAGAGGAGGGGGGGGGCCTGAATTAATTAAGGAGTGTTGCAACGAAGTACATGACGCCCTAACAACATCAGCAAAAACAAATGACATTTGGACTAAAAAGTCTTCATCAGGACAACAAGAACAACAAATAATGAATACTCGTGTATGAGGCAGTGTGATAAATGCTGTTCGTTCGTGCTGTCGCCAAGTCATGCACGTATAGGATGAGTCTTTAGTTACCGCCCGACAGAAAAAAAAACCAGTCTTTAACCCCCCCCCCCCCCCCCCCAAGTCGCACCATAGATCTCACGAGTGTGAAACCAACGATCTAACCTCTCGGCCACGTGCCAAAGTAAACACTCATTCAATAACACACAGTAAACGTTAAAGAACACACAGTAAACGTTAAATAACACACAGGGTGACACTAAATGATACTTTACGCCTTATTCCGAAAATAAGAGCAAGGAACAGCAGCACTGTGACCTGCACTGTGACCTGCACTGTGGCCTGCAATACATGTCATAAGAGGTTTGTTTGTTTGTTTTTCGTTCGCTCCATTGTAACCATCACGGATATCCGTGCGATTTCCGCCGGGAGCGTGATTACGTTGTGCCACCGTTATGCGCCTTGTAGGCCTAGCACATCCGATTTCGGCATGCCTTGACAATTCGGGTGGGCTACCCTTAGCCTGTGACAGCCTCTATATCTGTCTCCAGGCACGCGTAGTGAAGACTCTTCGCCCAGACGATTTTCTTGCTCTCGTCTCACTCGAACGAGGTGTTCCACCGTCTATGAACTTGCCTCGTGTAATTAGACGTGCTGTGCCTGTGCCCATTGGGTACTGAACCGTTTCTCATCCATGAGCCTGGTTCCTTAAGGGGAAGAACTCAACAGAGGAGTTGGACCCTGGCTCTTTCGCCCTCTTAGCCGAGGTGTCATTCACCGACATAGTGTACCCCTTGTCCAAGTTCGAGTCTCACACCACGCGTTTGAGAGCAAGGCGTTCTCGAGCTGAGCGTCCTTGTCCCAATAGCGCCTGAGCCCATCAGGTACTGAACCCTTTCTCTCTTCAAGTGTATTTCCGGTGTAGGAAAACCTGACAGTAGAGTTGGGCCAGGGCTAAATCGTTGTCCCTTTTGTGCCTGAGCGAATCGAGTACGGAACCCTTTCTCTCTGCAAGTTACTTCCGGTATAGGAAACCTTGACAGTAGAGTTGGGCCAGGACTGCCATCGTTGTCCCTTTCTTGCCTACACCCATCGGGTACAGAACCCTTTCTCTTTGCAAGCATATTTCCGGTTTAGGAAGGCTCGACATTAGAGTTGGGTTAGGTCTTTTGCTTTACCAAACGCCGATGGATGGGTCTGGGTCTCTGCCTGTTAAAAACTCTGGTAACTAGAAGCCCGTCTCGAGCTGACGGAGCTTGTAGTTCCCTTTCCTAGGGACTCTTCACTTTCTATTTGCAGTTCGCGCTGCCCTCTAGCGCTGTTCTGCCCTTTCATTTTTTCATTGTACTCTGTATGAAACATATTTGTCTCTCGCCATGCATTTACCTTTACGTGCATTTTACATTGGCCGCCCCTCCAATGTTCGGCCTGGACTGACTAGCTTCACTGTATGTCAACAGTTTCGCTATATGTGGTGATGCTGGTGGTGTCGGAGATATTGTCTGTCTCTTGTGCAGTCAAATCTCTTTCCATCTGCTACCTCCACATTCTCGGACATGATCCCCAAATGATTTGGCCAGAATCAGCACGAGCTGCTGTATTTCTGTTTCCAGGGTGCACCACGTGGAGGTACATTTGGGATCTTGGTTATCTGCTAACCCTGGGTCCGCCTAGAGCAATGCGTTCCCTTTGCACCCCTCATAAGAGGTGAATAAGGAGGTTCGGTAGGGGGACTGACTTTCCCATTGCCTTGGTTCATTTGTAGCTTACCCTATTCAGGGAGTATATATCGCTCTGGTATCTATTCAAGGTCATTGATTTTCATGTTATTCTCTAGTCGTTCTGTAACACCAGGGATTTTCATGTTATTCTCTAGTCGTTCTGTAACACCAGGGATTTTCATGTTATTCTCTAGTCTTTCTGGAACACCATGGATTTTCATGTTATTCTCTATTGTCTTTCTGTAACACCAGGGATTTTCATGTTATTCTCTAGTCTTTCTGGAACACCATGGATTTTCATGTTATTCTCTATTGTCTTTCTGTAACACCAGGGATTTTCATGTTATTCTCTATTGTCTTTCTGTAACACCAGGGATTTTCATGTTATTCTCTATTGTCTTTCTGTAACACCAGGGATTTTCATGTTATTCTCTAAAATTTGTGTGTAACACCGGGGATTGTCAGGTTATTATCTATAGTCTGTGTGTAACACTGAGAATTTTCAAGGCTTATAGATGTCCACCCTGTGATTTATCGTTAAGTCACCTTTCTGTGTCACCCACTACACGAAAATTCTGTGGCCCCTCTACCCAATTTCAAAATAATTCTCAGCGGCCCCCTTTGCAATTATCCGTAGCTCATAGGAGGGCCGCATGGCCAACGTTGAAAACAACAGCTCTTTATTACATCCGTGCTCACAAAAGGAGTTTGAGTATTTGTGATCACCGAAGACAGATGAATCGGACCATTAACGCAAATAATACGGGTTTAGAACTCGTTTACGTTCTGCAGACTACATCGTGCTGGAAATCTAGTATGACCACTGTCCTGTTACAAGAGTTATCCATGGACAATGAAAGAATGATAGAAGAAGTGGAGTGAAGTAAACGAAAAACACTGCGACACATGCGCCGCTGTAACTAATTATTCTTCTGCAGTCTTATGATGGAGCATAAACCAGCGATGACGACACTGTTCGGACTAGTATCACAAGACTATTCTCATACATGCATACTTAGTGACTCAGGGAACATGTAGGACATGCATTATTAGTGACTCAGGGAACATGTAGGACCTGCATACTTAGTGACTCAGGGAACATGTAGGACCTGCATTCTTAGTGACTCAGGGAACATTTAGGACCTGCATATTTAGTGACTCTGTAAACATGTAGGACCTGCATACTTAGTGACTCTGTGAACATGTTCCTAAATGTTGAAGTAGGACCTGCATACTTAGTGACTCAGTGGACATGTAGGACCTGCATACTTAGTGACTCAGTGGACATGTAGGACCTGCATACTTAGTGACTCAGTGGACATGTAGGACCTGCATACTTAGTGACTCAGTGGACATGTAGGACCTGCATACTTAGTGACTCAGTGGACATGTAGGACCTGCATACTTAGTGACTCAGTGAACATGTTCCTAAATGTTGAAGTAGGACCTGCATACTTAGTGACTCGGTGAATATGTAGGACCTGCATACTTAGTGACTCGGTGAATATGTAGGACCTGCATACTAAGTGAATCAGTGAACATGTTTCTAAATGGTAAATAGGGAGTCGCCCATTGTCAATAGATGGAGTTATCGCAATCTCTGATCAGAAATATTAGTGTTTTGTTCGTATCTAGATAGATACGTCAACAATACGGGAGGGGGGAGGTAGTAACCTTTAAAAACGTAGCCAGACGGCTACGTCTCTAGATCTAAATTAGCACCCAAAGTCATGTTTAAGAGGGAACTAAGTGGTTGGGGGTTTACATCATGATTGGTTGCAGGATCAGCGGGTGTTGGCTATAGTAAACGAGCCGATACACTGACGTGTGTGGCTACAGCGTCACAAGAACACCAATGGATTGTTCTGACGTAATCAATGCACTGAGAGAACTTCTCCATTCAGAAGTTTTCCAGTTATGTGAATCATGATCTTTCTAAAGATTGTGGGAGATTGAAGTAAAGATTGGAAAGAGAAACATAATAGATATACAAAAAGGCCGATAAGTTAACACTGGAACTGTCAGCCCCGTCACTCTGATAGATTGATACGGAAAAGATCGGAACGCCTATAGACTTTATAACGTTCGCTTGATGGTAACCTGCAGTCATAACTCACAACACTACACGATGATTTTGTTAGCGATAATGAAATAGTATTGAATCAACAGGCGTGAAATGAGATTTATTAAAGAAACTCGTGTATCTTATCTAATGTTAACAGCGTACGTGACTCACACATTGGCAAAGTCTGGAATTGAGCGTTCAATGCTGCCAGTCTATAACAGATGTAATACAATCACCTCAGTGTTTCTCAACCAGAGCCATACACACCACCAGTATACCTTGGTTCTGAAATAGAGCCATACACCCCATCAATAGACCACGGTTCTCAAAGGGAGTCATACATCCCCTCAGTAGACAACAGCTTACAGATACGTAGTTGTAATCTAGGGAAAACCTCGGAGGCTGTGGTTCATAGAATCCTAACATTCATTATTGTTTGATATAACCAAAGTGAACGACAATGTCTCTAGTTAATAGGATCGTACCTCATCATAAATTTATTAAATTTATTTGAAAATAAATATCTTAGCAAACTCAAGGGAAGAATTCAAATCAAACAAGAAAGAAGGAGAAAGACACCAAACAGCAAAATGTTTCTACAACAATAAGAAGAAAACGATGGACTTATATCATGCACTTAGAATTAACGGAAAGAGACTGCCACTTCAAACATTAAACTGGGCGAAAGAAAAAAAGGAAGACAAAGACAGACGTCGGGGAACTACCATAAAGTGGGTATAACTATAATACTCACCAACATACAAGAATTACACACAACATCATCACATCTCTCCAACTGGAGAGCTCTGTTTTCTGTCCAATGCACCGTGTTCAGCGCTGAAGGTAGATAGATACATGTATATATATATATCTATATCTATATCTATATATAAATATATATATATATATATATATATAACAGTATATATATATATATATATATATATATATATATATATATATATATATATATATATATATATATATATATATATATATATATATATATATATAGACAGATAGATTAATAGATAAATAGATAGATAGATAAATAGGTAGGTAGGTATGTAGGTAGATAGATAGATAGATAGATAGATAGATAGATAGATAGATAGATAGATAGATAGATAGATAGATAGATAGATAGATAGATAGATAGATAGATAGATAGATAGATAGATAGATAGATAGATAGATAGATAGATAGATAGATAGATAGATAGATAGATAGATAGATAGATAGATAGATAGATAGATAGATAGATAGATAGATAGATAGATAGATAGATAGATAGATAGATAGATAGATAGATAGAGCTCGCCATTAAAGGTACTAGTTATTGTTGAAAATGTTGACCACTAAGGTCTACAACGACAACTGGACAATTGGTGTGTCAAGAAGGCCATCGTATGCAGCCATTTGGTGAATATTAATTAAATAAATAATATTTAAATATTCGGTCTCTCTATTAGTCGCGGGTTCGAATCACGGGCTCTCTACGTCATGTTGACAGAGTGAATTAATGTGTACAGAGAAGTAATGTATATCTCCACACACAGAAACACACACACACACACGCACACACACATATATAAATACATGAACAAATAAGCACAACACTCGTCATATATCTCCAGCAACACTTACACACATATACACGCACATACACGCATATACGTCACACACATGTGGCATATATCTTGTCTCCTATACATCCTATATACAATTTCTCCTATATACACAAACACACCCACATCAAGTAGACACGGATAGATAGATAAATACATAAATACAGCACAGCCCGAAACAAATACACGAAGACATATAAGTAGACATACAAATAGTAGACGTACAAATAGTAGACATACAAATAGTAGATATATAAATAGACATACAAATAGTAGACGTACAAATAGTAGACATATAAGTAGACATACAAATAGTAGACATACAAATAGTAGACATATAAGTAGACATACAAATAGTAGACATATAAGTAGACATACAAATAGTAGACATATAAGTAGACATACAAATAGTAGACATATAAGTAGACATACAAATAGTAGACATATAAGTAGACATACAAATAGTAGACATATAAGTAGACATACAAATAGTAGACATATAAGTAGACATACAAATAGTAGACATATAAGTAGACATACAAATAGTAGACATACAAATAGTAGACATACAAATAGTAGACTTAAAATAGTAGACATATAAGTAGACATACAAATAGTAGACATACAAATAGTAGACATATAAGTAGACATACAAATAGTAGACATACAAATAGTAGACATACAAATAGTAGACATACAAATAGTAGACATATAAGTAGACATACAAATAGTAGACATACAAATAGTAGACATACAAATAGTAGACATACAAATAGTAGACATACAAATAGTAGACATACAAATAGTAGACATTTAAGTAGACATACAAATAGTAGACATACAAATAGTAGACATACAAATAGTAGACTTAAAATAGTAGACATATAAGTAGACATACAAATAGTAGACATACAAATAGTAGACATACAAATAGTAGACATATAAGTAGACATACAAATAGTAGACATACAAATAGTAGACATACAAATAGTAGACATACAAATAGTAGACATACAAATAGTAGACATACAGATAGTAGACATATAAGTAGACATATAAATAGTAGACATACAAATAGTAGACATATAAGTAGACATACAAATAGTAGACATACAAATAGTAGACATATAAGTAGACATACACATAGTAGACATACAGATAGTAGACATATAAGTAGACATATAAATAGTAGACATATAAGTAGACATACAAATAGTAGACATATAAGTAGACATATAAGTAGACATACAAATAGTAGACATATAAGTAGACATACAAATAGTAGACATACAGATAGTAGACATATAAGTAGACATACAAATAGTAGACATACAAATAGTAGACATATAAGTAGACATACAGATAGTAGACATATAAGTAGACATATAAGTAGACATACAAATAGTAGACATATAAGTAGACATACAAATAGTAGACATACAAATAGTAGACATACAAATAGTAGACATATAAGTAGACATACAAATAGTAGACATACAAATAGTAGACATACAAATAGTAGACATACAAATAGTAGACATACAAATAGTAGACATACAAATAGTAGACATATAAGTAGACATACAAATAGTAGACATACAAATAGTAGACATACAAATAGTAGACATACAAATAGTAGACATACAAATAGTAGACATACAAATAGTAGACATACAAATATATACGCACACAATATACAGATAACAAACACAGTGAACATACACACCTAACATTCATCCCAGCAGGTAAACATGTAACACTCAAGAACATGGACACAATAATAAAACACACACGTAACATATATATATATATGTAGGTAGATATACCTCCCCTCCATCCAGCAGATATCTTATAAAAGTAGTAGATCAGACCAACATAACTTGTTGAAAACGAATGCCCAGTAAATGTCACGCCTACTAGGAACATAAGATAACGACAAAAACATGGAGTGGCAAAGAAATAAATTTGAAAGATTGTTTGTGTGTCTGTGAGGCATACATGCAATTTGTGACCAGCAAACCGATGTATACGCCCCTGATGACTCGTATATGAAAGGTAATAACAAAGGTGTACCCTATAACGAAAGAAATCTGTTCCTGGTTCGGTTGTTATTGTTATTTCAGGCAGAGATGAAAGGTCCGAGGGATGTCCATTGGAGATTGACCTTCCTTGGTCTTTGTACTGACCTTACAAAGATCTAGTATTCTTGCTTTCAGAAGCCAACCGTAATCTGATTTTTAATACATCTGTGGTAGAAACTTGACAAAAATTGGACTATGTGAAATACGGTATGGTGTAGTTTTTACTGAGAGTGGCACAGTGGTTAGAACATTGCACTAACAGTCGTGACGGAACGGGTTTGAAATTACGGTAACCACTGGGTATCTCTTTCTCTTATGGGAGTACAACTAAAATACATCATGTACACGTAGTGGTATATAGTGTAGTGCAACTGTTGGAAATCTACACAAGCATAAATAATAGACATTAGATTGAAATCTACACAAGCATAAATAATAGACATTAGATTGAAGCATAAACACAAGCATAAATAATAGACATTAGATTGAAATCTACACAAGCATAAATAATAGACATTAGATTGAAATCTAAACAAATAATAGACATTAGATTGAAATCTACACAAGCATAAATAATAGACATTAGATTGAAATCTAAACAAATAATAGACATTAGATTGAAATCTACACAAATAATAGACATTAGATTGATAACTACAAAAATGAATAAACATTAGATTGAAATCCTCACAAGCAATAGATATTAGATTGAAATCTACACAAATAATAGACATTAGATTGAAATCTACACAAATAATAGACATTAGATTGAAATCTACACAAATAATAGATATTAGATTGAAATCTACACAAATAATAGACATTAGATTGAAATCTACACAAGTAATATACATTAGATTGAAATCTACACAAATAATAGACATTAGATTGAAATCTACACAAGTAATAGACATTAGATTGAAATCTACACAAATAATAGACATTAGATTGAAATCTACACAAATAATAGACATTAGATTGAAATCTACACAAGTAATAGACATTAGATTGAAATCTACACAAATAATAGACATTAGATTGAAATCTACACAAGTAATAGACATTAGATTGAAATCTACACAAATAATAGACATTAGATTGAAATCTACACAAGTAATAGACATTAGATTGAAATCTACACAAATAATAGACATTAGATTGAAATCTACACAAATAATCTACACTGCTCTAACAATCGTGATGGAAAAGGTTTCAAATTACGGTGAGCAATGGATGTCTTTCTCTTTAAATTGGATGGGGGGGGGGGGGTGTACAATAAAATACTTTGTATCACACGGAACTAAGTAACATCTAACGGTACTGTTATACTACACCTAGTGGTACTGTTATTCTACACCTAGTGGTACTGTTATACTACACCTAATGGTACTGTTATACTACACCTAGTGGTACTGTTATACTACACCTAGTGGTACTGTTATACTACACCTAGTGGCACTGTTATACTACACCTAGTGGTACTGTTATACTACACCTAGTGGTACTGTTATACTACACCTAGTGGTACTGTTATACTACACCTAGTGGTACTGTTATACTACACCTAGTGGCACTGTTATACTACACCTAGTGGCACTGTTATAACAAACTGGTCTTTATCCCAGAAACACATTCTCAAATTCTCCGTATATTTATTACTAGGAAAACATACAATAACTAAATTTGAAATATTAAAAAAAACCCAATCTACTAAAAATAGCCCAGACAGAGGAAAACCAAGAAATAAATGGATAGATGACATCACAGACATTTTGAAGAAACACGGATATAGCACAACAGAGGCAACACATCTGGCATCGGGCGTAAATGTAAAGGTAGAACCACTACACATTGCGATATGTGTGTACAACTGGTGTGACAATACGTGACTCACGCCAATAGAAGTTCCTCACGCAGAGTCAAAACAGGCCCTTTTTTAAGTCATGTTTTTGCATTATTTCCGTGCATTTTTATTCATGTAATTTGGCAGGCGAAATAAAGTATCTACATAGTGATCACTACAAAAAAACTTCCACCGGATCCCTCTTATATTTATCAGGACAATGGGGTCCTACAAGATTTCTAAAACTCCCACCGGATCCCTCCTATATGTATCAGGACAATGGGGTCCTACAAGATTTCTAAAACTCCCACCGGATCCCTCCTATATGTATCAGGACAATGGGGGTCCTACAAGATTTCTAAAACTCCCACCGGATCCCTCCTATATGTATCAGGACAATGGGGGTCCTACAAGATTTCTAAAACTTCCACCGGATCCCTCCTATATGTATCAGGACAATGGGGTCCTATAAAATTTCTACCATGAGAACGGAAATACGTTGTGTCGCCATTTTAGTTGAGCCGAAGACCCGGCACATCCAACTTCGGCGTTGGTAGCTAATATAATGCATTGTGATTTTACCACTTGCACTGAACGGTGGAAATGTGTAACCATATACGGTATACCAAGCAGTACAAGGTAACTGGTTCCTATACCTCTCCGCTGGTCAGTATGCTTAATACTGAACATGTTCACTCATGCTTGACATTTTGCTTACACGCTTTGAAATGGGCTATGAGAAAATCTGTCAGATAGAGAATATAAAGAGATAAATATTCCAGTGTAGCGTAACAACACCAAACATGAAGTAGATGGCTGGAATAACACAGGGCAAATGTCAAGATAAACAAAAATAGGTAGATGTTTATTTTCAAAATCAAACATAAAACAACCTAACAACGAGATACAGGGACAGATGACGTTTCGACTAAAAAGCCTTCATCAGGACAAACAAGCGACCACAATAAAACAAATCTTACATGGAGACAAATAGGGTTATAATAAGGAGAAAAGGAGGACAATAGCAGATAGGTAATGAAGGAAGCAAAGATGTAGCAGTATGACAGGAGAGAAAAATGTATGGGGAGAGGATAGTAGTAAGTGGAAAGGGGAAAGTGTACAGAAGAATGTGAGATGGAAATAGGAAACGATATAATAGCAAGTAAATTAAAAGTAAATTAAAAATACTTACCTCAAAAGTGGCAACAGAGAATGAATATTACAAACATACAATCCTAGTGTAAGGGAAGAGCAAAATGAGCACAATTACAGGAACAGACGAGGAAGATTAAAAAACTGGAGGAAAATATGAGCAGATAATGGTGTATGCGAGGTTCGAAAAAAACCCCAGAAAAAAACATCACTGCTTACTTTCCATGCATGTCGCAATATGCGACTAATGAAGTTTTGGGTGTGGAATTAGTTGTCCAATCCCATACAGTCTAAATGACCCAGAATCCATACTGAAATGAGTCTCAGGCTGAAAGGTGCAGATATCGAAGCTAAGGTGAAAACTATGACATAAAGCATTTGGTTTTCAGGATTAAATCCTGCATTTTTTCTTCTTCTCGTTCGTAGTTGAACATGTCTACATAGCAAGTCCAGTTTTCTTAATCAATTTTGCTGTATTTATAAGCTTATTAGTGCTCGCATACAGCTTTCTGTGGATATCCAACTCTGTGGGCCAGTGTTCCTCCCTTAACTGGTTTAGCGTAATTCAATATTGAAGGATATGTTCTTCATTGACACAAAGGTGATGGGACCAGTCTTAGTCTATTTCAGTAGGTGTTTAGTCTGTTGTGTCCTGTTCTGGAACAGAAGATAATAACCTGTTCAAGATAAAAATGCTAAACTACAGGAGTTTGAGAACGGACGAAGAAGTAGTAGATCCTTAGGTTGTTGGACAGGTTTCCATTGCTCGTTCTCAAACTCCTGCAGGCTTACAGGATGTAGTTGGTATAACGGAATATGTTGTTGGTATAACGGAATATGTTGTTGGTATAACGGAATATGTTGGTGTTATCGGTTACAGTTTGGCGCGGTTATTTATTTGCTTAATAAACCTTGAAGAATATCAACGTAACCCAATATATTGAAAATAAAAGTAAGATATGTCAGGGCGAGAGGCGCAGATATCGCAGATGTTCTTAAACTACGACACCGATAGTGTGTTGGCGAGCCCAAGAATGGAAGCAAAGAATAGTGACACTGCTACCTGCCAGAAATGGTTGCAAGAGGAGATTAAGCATATTTTATACACGGAGCTGGATGACTCCTCCAAGATTTGTCGAATAGGCCATGTTAAAGTCGGATGTTTCGGTGTGAAAGTTGCAGATATCACTGCCCAGCTGTAAATCAATGCACAGTGCAATTCGCTCTCCCGACCATATCCTGATAAACTGCAGGAGTTTGAGAATAAACACAGAAGAAAAATCCATTGCAGAATACATTCCTTTCTGTGGACTACCGCCTGATACTTATGAAGACTTTGAGAACGAACACAGAGAAAGGCAGATGGTGAACACATTTAGCGAGTGGCCTTTAGGAATATATCTTTCAAGAAATCTGCTTTTACCTTTTGTCAGGTGTAAATAACACCTGAGTCGAGCTCTCATACCCAATTTTTACTCTATTTGCACATTATTCTATTAGAATATTGGCACGATTAATGTCGTAGCGCGTACGCACATACCCACAAAAAAAAAATGAAAACTCGCGCCCCAGAAAAACAAAACATCATACAGAAAAACATTACGGTATAGACACGTACGTGATCACCTGTTTACTTACAGATGTACACATACAGAAATCTTACACATACATACACATGAACCGTTACAAATTACAAAACAATAAAGCTCACAAGCGTACGCTAATGCAACCTCACAAATGAGTACAGCTATACAACTTCAAATACTCACGAGCACATAATTTAACATATATGAAAATTTACAGAGAAAAGGAGCAATTGTGGAGGACAGAACGAGTGCGTTAATGCGAGAGTTTTACGAGTGTAAAGGAAATATAGAGGGAGATAGAGTGAATAAAGGAGTCAATATTAGTGGCACACTTCTAACCCGAGAAACATACTCCCCAACACGCGTGCGACCTGCTCTTAAGGATACAAGTCAAGTATAGACGAGAAGAAACTGTAGCAGTAATCAGCACTTTAACAGATGTCCGTCCGACAAACCTGGACCAACAAAAACCTGACACCGGCAGACGCCAGACTTAATGGAAATACCAGCAGGAAATTAACTCTACCAACATTCCTTCTGTGATGTACTCTGCAGTTTGGCCTCGTATCTTTAACAGTACTTTATTCTAAGTACTTTCACAGAAAGTTTAATCATAAAGCAGCACTTTACAATCCGCATGGAAGATAGCAGTTTAACGGGTGTTTGCTGTGTTGTCTCTCAGTAAAACGTAAAGTTGTAGCAAGGGATTCAATGTCAGAATTGAACTTTCAATAATCTCCTAACACACGCTAGATAGTTGCAGCAACACACGCTAGATAGTTGTAGCAACACACGCTAGATAGTTGCAACAACACACGCTAGATAGTTGCAACAACACATGGTAGATAGTTGTAGCAGCACACGCTAGATAGTTGCAACAACACATGGTAGATAGTTGCAGCAACACATGGTAGATAGTTGTAGCAACACACACTATATAGTTGTAGCAGCACACGCTAGATAGTTGCAGCAACACATGGTAGATAGTTGTAGCAACACATGGTAGATAGTTGTAGCAACACACGCTAGATAGTTGCAGCAACACATGGTAGATAGTTGTAGCAACACACGCTAGATAGTTGCAGCAACACATGGTAGATAGTTGTAGCAACACACGCTAGATAGTTGCAGCAACACACGCTAGATAGTTGTAGCAACACACGCTAGATAGTTGCAACAACACACGCTAGATAGTTGCAGCAACACACGCTAGATAGTTGCAGCAACACATGGTAGATAGTTGCAGCAACACATGGTAGATAGTTGTAGCAACACACGCTAGATAGTTGCAGCAACACACGCTAGATAGTTGTAGCAACACACGCTAGATAGTTGTAGCAACACACGCTAGATAGTTGTAGCAACACACGCTAGATAGTTGCAGCAACACACGCTAGATAGTTGCAGCAACACATGGTAGATAGTTGTAGCAACACACGCTAGATAGTTGCAGCAACACACGCTAGATAGTTGTAGCAACACACGCTAGATAGTTGCAGCAACACACGCTAGATAGTTGCAGCAACACATGGTAGATAGTTGTAGCAACACACGCTAGATAGTTGCAGCAACACACGCTAGATAGTTGCAGCAACACACGCTAGATAGTTGCAGCAACACACGCTAGATAGTTGTAGCAACACACGCTAGATAGTTGTAGCAGCACACGCTAGATAGTTGCAGCAACACACGCTAGATAGTTGCAGCAACACACGCTAGATAGTTGCAGCAACACACGCTAGATAGTTGCAGCAACACATGGTATGTGCTGGAACATGTGACTGTGTGATAAAAGTGGGATGTGCTGGTACATGTGACTGTGTGATAAAAGTGGGATGTGCTGGTACATGTGACTGTGTGATAAAAGTGGGATGTGCTGGTACATGTGACTGTGTGATAAAAGTGGGATGTGCTGGTACATGTGACTGTGTGATAAAAGTGGGATGTGCTGGTACATGTGACTGTGTGATTAAAAGTGGGATTGCTGGTACATGTCTATCTATCTATTGTCTATTGTCTTTCCTCAGGTGGTTTGTGATCCATTCTTGTCGTTAGACGTAGGGGTGATTGGAGCTCGAGCTTGCGTTCTAAAGCCAGATGTGTGGCCTCGGCTGTGCTATGACAGTGTTTGTTCAGGATGTCCCTGACGTTTTCTATCCATCTTTTCCGTGGTCTCCCTCTGACTGTGTACCCTGATCTCATTTCGCTATATGCATGTATGGGCAACCTGTCGTGATGCATTCTCATAATGTGGCCAAACGACATAATCTGCTGGGTTTTCCTTGTATTATGTACAAGGTGTTACCTATTCTTTCCTTGATGTCTTCATTTCGTAATCTATCCAGCCTGGTAGCTGGTGCATGTGACTGTGCGATAAAGGTGTGGTGTTTTTGTACATTTGACTGTGTGATGTCCTTTGCTATATTTTAACTTTACTATTCGACAATAAAAGAAAAAAATCAGTCGTTACTGAGAGTCGAACCCTGAACCTTTTGGATGTAAGACTAACCCTCTGACATTTCAGCAATACGCCATACAAAAATAATAAAATGTAAAAAATAACCAAGGAAATGAAATCCGTATTTTCAGTTTTAAATCCTCAAATCCGAGACGGTTTCATTTCACACGTCAATGCTTCAGACTTCTGATGGAGGAGTTCTTGGAGTAGTGTCTAATTTTAGGCAGATATTTGTC
Source organism: Meghimatium bilineatum (assembly GCA_034231615.1). Taxonomy (NCBI): domain Eukaryota; kingdom Metazoa; phylum Mollusca; class Gastropoda; order Stylommatophora; family Philomycidae; genus Meghimatium; species Meghimatium bilineatum. The sequence continues at coordinate 98,884,910 of CM067322.1, read as the reverse complement.
AGTGAAAGAAGAGTATGGAAACTACATTCACAGAGATTGTGTTGTAATGATTGAGTGAGTGAATGAATTGGAGAGAAATGAATGTGTTGTAATGATTGAGTGAGTGAATGAATTGGAGAGAAATGAATGTGTTGTAATGATTGAGTGAGTGAATGGATTGGACAGAAATATATCTTTTGCAATGATTGAGTGTATGATTGAATTGGAGAGAAATAGATGTGTTGTAATGATTGTGTGAATGAATGAATTGGACAGAAATATATCTTTTGCAATGATTGAGTAAATCAGAGGATTGGAATGAAATAAATATGAAATAAGAGACAGAGGGAAAAAAGAGGTAGACAAGAAATATATTTGTTTTCTACGCCTCCCTTACTCATTTGTGTTGGATGGGAGATCAAGTCGAATGTATTGGACCTAATCGAACATATTTCGCATTCAAGCTGTAAGCCTTGATCACGACGCATACAGCTTTGCAGACTTCAACTTGAGAATACGCAGGAGTTTAAGAACGATCGCAGTAACGGAGTATGTGATATATTCGTGTTAAAGTGGTTAAGATATTTTCATTGTGTCCAAGTGAGTATTGATTCGAAATTAGGCCGCAATACCTTGTTTGCATGCGATCTATTTTCTTGTGGTCCAGGAGACCACATTTTGAGATAGGGACTAACGTGTCCTGTGTGAGTTTCATCAGATAGATTTGTGTATTAGTATCGAGAAAATTTAGTACATTTAAGTCAATCGTCTACATCATGTAAACAATGATTATATATATATATATATATATGATAGTTAATTGAAAATATTACCGACTTATCATATCCACAGTAGACCTGGCGGAAATTGTGAATTTTGTAAAATGAACTAACGGGAAATATCCGAGAAGGATGGTTTCAAATAGAGTGGACCACAGATCTGAAATAAGAGAGATGTTATATTCACAGAAGACGGGCTATTTGTTTAAAATAAGAGAAATATTAGCCTCAAATTAAAAAAAACACACACACTTGTATGAAATAAGAGAGATAATAGAATCAAATAAGACAATACATTTGTTTGAAATAAGAGATACATTAAATTCACGCATTACCGAGTATAGGTTTGAAATAAGACAAATCGTGGATCAACATTAGAGCTGGACTATAGCCCGTTTCACAATCTTTGCCCTGAAACAAATGCCATTATCTGATTAGCCATCTAACGTGATAATGTCATTTTGTTGCATGTTATATTTGGTTAGATAACAATAAATATTCTCAATATTTGTACATAATGTCCAGTTTTTATATTTGTAAATATTCTCAATATTTGTACATAATGTCCAGTTTTTATAAACGAATGTAATCCTTTGAACTTTGTCGGCATACTAATTATTGTAACACGAAACATTTTTTTTATCTCTTCAGACATTACACCGGATGCAACCTTAAGTACCGTCTGTCGTGTTCAAGAGTTCAAAATAAAGCAATTTCACTCTTAAATCATGCCAATTGCATGATAAACCAATGATGTTTAAATGAGGTCTTATAACTGACTGTAGACATCTTTAAAAATGTGTGTGACATGTGTATTGACAAGTAAACTTTTAATATATATATAGCAAATATTGAAACTAATGAATGCATTTAATTCACAGGTTATATACTATTTCAAGTTCACACACAACATTTCAATTGTATGTTTTACGTATTTGCTGAAATACATCATTTTGACGTTGGGCAAAGCTAGTGAATCTTGCTTCTTCTTCTTCTTCAGCATTCATTCTCAAACTCCTGCTGGATCTCCCTTGTAGCAGGACCATGGTCCTATTAGATTTCCAGCAAGATGTAGTCCAGAGAATGGAAATGCGTTGTATCGCAGTTTTATTTGCGTCAATAGCCCGACACATCCGTCTTCGGCAGAGTGAATCGTGCTATAGCTAATTATGTGACTGGGGATTTACACATATTTGCCTCGGTTACTTAGGGTTATACGTTTTTAAATGAGCGGAAAAAAACCAAAACAACAACAAACTACAAATACAATCTAAATTTAGCACACAGTAAAATTATTTCACCGCGTTTTCCCCCTTATTCCATTTCTTTGAAGTAGAAATATTTTTGTTACATGCACGGCATTCCAGCATGAGCAGTATCCAGGGTTATGGAGATCTTTCTCATTTTAGTTCGCACAGTTACAGGAGGTTTGAGTAAGTTACTCAATTTCTGTGAGTAGAAGAATTCCAGCCTTAGCTAGCACAAATCTATGACCTTGACAGCTGCAGGTGTAACTCTGAAGTATCCTTAAAATTTGACCAGGTAAGAAGTATGATGTTTTGGAAGTTTTATTGCCTCTATTTGTCAAATTTCTTATTTTGTGTGTGTGTGTCTTTCTATTTTAAGTTCTTCGTCTACGTATTTTTGTGGGATCAGTTTTAGCAGTTTTTAGACGCTCTATACAAAAACACAAACCGTAAGATATTGCAGGTGTTACCAGTCCAACTTAGTCAAAAAATGCGGTTCTCAAACTGGGATCTTGAGGTCTGTTCGAATTATAAAATTATATATATATATATATATATAAATATAAAAGGTCTTGAGCAACATGCTGTATATGAAGTTGAATTTATATTTCAGCTGAAAATACTTTTAAATCACTAACGGCTCCTAGGTCGACCCAACTTATGAAAAATGGGTACCAGATTTTATGGGAAGCAAAGACGACAGGCTTGATTCTGACCACATCATCCCTAGGTATGCATTTAGTCATGAAAAAAATATGAGTATATCATCGTATTATCCAATCCGCCTCAATGGCGTAGAAAAGGGAAAATTTGTAGAGCGTTGTCCACGCTGCCACTCTGTAAGTCTCAACTCCGTATAAATTATTATACTTATTTCGGTCTCATATTCAAATGTGTCTAAATACCCGGTGTCCATCGACATTTGGGAAAGCACCTTTCTTTTTCTGGAACGTTCTTCTCCATGATTAATATTTCTACCATCTGTGTCTTTTTATGTGTCCACAATATTAGCTTGCGTGTTTGTAATGTTGTTCTGTCAACCTTTCCCTTCTTTCAGAATTTTTCAGATGTCTCTCCTCTACTTTGTGCTTTCTATTTCTTTAGTGTCTTTCTGTACCATTTCATTTCAAGAGCACAACATTGTAGTTATATTTCCACCCATGTATTGTCGCTGCCCAAACGTGGAGTAAAGAATAGTAACACTGTTTAACTTCCATGCATGTTGTAAGAGGCTACTAAGGACGTTATAGGATGGAGTTGTCCTTCCCACCTTTGCCAAGTGAACTCGAAGCCATGCTAAAGTCAGATTTATCGGGCCGAAAGGCGCATATATTGCAACTAAGATATAACACATAACACAATTTATTCCGTTCTGCGGATTACATCCTGCTAACCTGCAGGAGTTTGAGAAAGAAAACAGAACAAGACGTTTCATTTTAATATAGTATACAGAATTATACTCCCTTTTGCCACCTCTGTGGTGTATGGTGACTGTTGACTTAGATTTGTGTAGTCCCGTTGAGAGTAGTGATCTAGAAGTGATACGTTCATCGACTTTCAAGCTGTCTTTACATTATTACAGACCCTGGTACCATTTTCTAAGATGATTGATTCAGAAAGTATTTAAAATCTACAATTGGGCGCCAGCGCACTAACTTATTATTTCTCGTCGTTTATCGTTCATATGAACCACTTATCTTTCTTATAAATGATGCCTTCTGTCTCAGAGGTCATTGAACTCACGTCATCATTATTGTCATCATCATCACAATTCTAGAGCGTTTTAGGTAAAGTGGCTCAATAAAGTGGCTCAATAAAGTGGCTCAATAAAGTGGCTCAATAAAGTGGCTCAATAAAGTGGCTCAATATAGTGGCTCAATAAAGTGGCTCAATAAAGTGGCTCAATAAAGTGGCTCAATAAAGTGGCTCAATAAAGTGGCTCAATAAAGTGGCTCAATAAAGTGACTCAATAAAGTGGCTCAATAAAGTGGCTCAATAAAGTGGCTCAATAAAGTGGCTCAATAAAGTGGCTCAATAAAGTGGCTCAATAAAGTGGCTCAATAAAGTGGCTCAATAAAGTGGCTCAATAAAGTGGCTCCATGAAAGCCCTTGATAACTATACATGACAGGTCTCATTTCAGGTATGTTCAATCCCATAGTTTGTCTACTTTACTTCCATCTCCCTGTAGTTAAATCCCATAGTTTGTCTACTTTACTTCCATCTCCTTGTAGTTAAATCCCAGTGTCTACTTTACTTCCATCTCCCTGTAGTTAAATCCCATTGTCTACTTTACTTCCATCTCCTTGTAGTTAAATCCCATTGTCTACTTTACTTCCATCTCCCTGTAGTTAAATCCTATTGTCTACTTTACTTCCATCTCCCTGTAGATCACATCCTCAAGATAGTTTTCCAGTTCTTCTTATTTTTACCTATTGTCTCCAGTTCTTCTTATTTTTACCTATTGTTTCCAGTTCTTCTTATTTTTACCTATTGTCTCCAGTTCTTCTTATTTTTACCTATTGTCTCCAGTTCTTCTTATTTTTACCTATTGTCTCCAGTTCATTCTTATTTTTACCTATTGTCTCCAGTTCTTCTTATTTTTACCTATTGTCTCCAGTTCTTCTTATTTTTACCTATTGTCTCGTTCTTCGTATTTTTACCTATTGTCTCCAGTTCTTCTTATTTTTACCTATTGTCTCCAGTTCTTCTTATTTTTACCTATTGTCTCTTCTTCTTATTTTTACCTATTGTCCCCAGTTCTTCTTATTTTTACCTATTGTCTCCAGTTCATCTTATTTTTACCTATTGTCTCTTCTTCTTATTTTTACCTATTGTTTCCAGTTCTGCCCATGTCCTACTAACCTTCTGTGTACATATATCTAACTCTATTCTTCTTGATATTTGTCATTGAACTCTTTTATTTTTGTGTACCTCAATCTCTTATTTTTCAGTTTTAAACAGGACATGCTAGAGACAATAGCCATGTAACCGTGTCAAACCTCAACAACTGCCCATATGTAGACACTGCTCTCGTGACCGTGTCAGACCTCAGCAACTACCCATATGTAGACACTGCTCCCTTGACCGTGTCAAACCTCAACAACTGCCCATATGTAGACACTGCTCTCTTGACCGTGTCAGACCTCAGCAACTACCCATAAGTAGACACTTCTGCCTTGACAACATACGCGCTTATAGCCATGTCCATTTATATAAGCTAAAAAACGAAAGCATGGGCATCACAGAAAGAAGCAGTTGTTACTAAAAATATCAGAGATTTCAGTACAATATTGTCAAGTCATTCTCCGATGTGAGAATTAATTTAAAATAGGAAAAGTCCAGCTATATTTAGTAACATCTGCCTCTCTCTGTGAGTGTCGCAGCCTGTGTATCTAGAAGTCTATGGTGTAGCGTAATATTACTAGAAGGCCCGGCAATTCCTATCTAGAAATTAAAAAAAAAAAAAAAAAAAGCCGACAATATAAAGGAAACAAAATAACGTTGAAATTTGAAACACAATTTCGATATATCCAGATCCTTCTGTGACTAGGTCCTTCGCCTGATCACATACATCGCCACTCATCTTGGCTGATCAAACAAATCCGTGATATTCATTTGTGATTTTGCGTATACTTTGTGTCGCCACCAATGAAATGTTAGATGAGCTAATATAAGTGACGAAGAGTGTAAACTGGCGGACAGAGCATACTAGAGAAGGTTATTATATATTTCGGCTAACTTGACGATGATACAGCTAAAGGGGAAAGGTCATGTGCCATCCTTTGTTATAGTTGTAGAGGCAGGTTGATTCTAATGTTAAAAATGTCACAAGGAACCAAGCTGTGAGTACCCGTAGACTCACCTGTATATGATCAGTTTCCATGCATCTTGCAACTATTCTTGTCTCCTTTTGGGCTGAGGAACTTCCGGTATATCTTGTCGATGTTGCTTTCTGCTTAATTTGTGTATAATGTTTTCATTTATCATGCGGGATTTTTGTTTTATACAGTGTGATTCATATGCGATTCAACACTTGGCCTTCTTCTTCTCGAACCTCAGGAATTGCGAACGATTAGCTCTTATTTCCTATGTGCAATGGGGTGCTTTCATACCCAGGGGGCTTCAGCTTTCAGCTTAGTGCAATGCCTTTTGAAGGAGACTTCTAATCAGTGGAGCTACAAGTCACGAGACGAGCTGATAGTTTGCTTGGGTCACCCGTTGTTTGTCTTTCTTTCGACGAGGCGCTTCGCACGTCAGCGAGTTGTTCCTCGTGTCATCATCATCAGGTGACATGGCGGCTGGCTCTCCACAGCTCTCTGTCCACAGTATTATGTATCAAGGTCGTTGTTGTTTCCTTGCCCTGCCAGGTTGTCAAACTGTCTAATATTTTCTCACGTTGTTGCCCTCTGTCTCTGTTGCCTTTAATTTTGCCGGTTGTGACTATGTTCTCTAAACCTGCTTGTCTCATGAAGTGGCCAAAAAACGAAGATTGCCTTTTTCTTATATTGTTGATTAAGGTCCGTTTCGCCTTTGACTCTTTCAACACCTCTACATTGTTTCTCGTGTAGGAAGACAATTTCACTACCATCCTTTGTGTCCCTAGGTCCCAGACATAATTTCTTCTATATGAGCCGTGTTGGACAACGGTGAGAGTCGAGTTAGGCTAAGTTTGCAGCGTCCTCAATGACAAGAATTTGTTCCAGCCTCTACGCTGCCCAGAGTCCGTAGTTCGAGTCTCAACACTGCTTTTGACAGAAGTTCCGAATAAAGTGCTCCTCGACGTATGTTCAATGCTATTTCTGTGTGCATTGGTGTTCTGTATTCAAAGCTTTCTTTCATCTCCAGGGTTACACGTTCGAGTTGGCGTATCCAATACCCGAGTCATGACTTCTACTCTAAATGGGGTCTATTGTGATGGGACGTGTCGGCTTCTTTGTGTTCTCAAGCATGAACAGCATTTCCACCAGTCAGTCTCGAGCTGGACAACTGTAGCCTCGATGCCATCATATCGATCCACATATACAAAGCTTTGGGGATCTCCCTAGCTCCGTAGTGGTTAAGCTGTTCGTGTTCGTGTCGGCTTGTTTACGAAGGTGGATTTTTTTGGAGATCTCTGTGGATTATAGCTTGAAGGCTTGATAGCTTGAATAGCTTACGATTTTTGAACCATTTTTTTAAATATAAAAAGCTGTACATATCTAGCGCTTGCTGCCTTTTCCAGATTCACCTTGAACTCATAGGATTACCACATCTCAACAGGATCAACCATATGGACATATGGATCAAACATTGGCCGCCCGTTCAATTGTTCTGTATTTTTCGTTGACCGAGAAGTATTGAACATATGCCTTACGTTACTGTGTGTCGACAGTGCTGCTGGGTGTGTTGGTGCATGTCTCGGGGATATTGCTTGTCTCTTTGCAGGTAATTATCATTTCTTCTGCAGTTACTACACCCACGACATGAACATAAACGTATTGGCCAGGAATACAGCAAGCGCAGCTGTATTTATGTTTCCAAGGTTCGCCACGAGGAGGCACTTTTAGGATTTTGGTTATCTGCTAGCCCTGGGTCCGCACGAGAGCGGACACTTTACACCCCAACACTTGACCAATAACGTAAATTAACTAGTTCATTTGTGGGCAAAATACAGACCGCGGGCTAAAAACGGGCCCGCACAGTGCCTATTTTCTAAACCCCTCCTTCACGGATTATCTAGAAATACTTCATGCACTGATTAGAAAGCACATAGTAAGATGAGGCTACTTAAAAAAAGCATTTCGGTCCATGCTATCGTAAAAAGCTAATTTAGAAACCTCTAACAACAGCACAACAACAGTACAACAACAGCACAGCAACAACACAACAACATCACAACAGCAGCACAATAACACATCAACAACAACATAACAACAACACAACAACAACAACATAATAACACAACAACAAAACAACAGCACATATGTACTAGAGTTATGAACATTATGAAAGTTAAATCGAAAATGATTATTTTTCCATGTGGAGAAATAATCCCTGTAGTTAAATCCCATAGTTTGTCTACTTTACTTCCATCTCCCAGGTGTTTTTTCCAGGTGAGTGAGTTTTTCACTAGGTTTAGTGAGTTTGCCCATGTAAGTGAGTTTTTCTCAGACAAAGTGTGTTTTTTTCACGACGACAATACAAATAAATGTAAACATCGCCCGTGTGTTGCCGGGACCCGAAAGGGGAGCAAAGAATAGCAACACTATTTACCTTTAATGCATGTCGTAATAGGCGACTAAGGAGGTTATGGGATGGAGCTGGCTATCCCATCCTATATAGGGTCAGTGACCCAAAGTCATGCTGAAGTCGGATGTGTCAGACCGAAAGGCGCTGATATCTCAGCAATACTGTAAACCATGACACAACGCATTTCGTTCTCCAAACTACATCCTGCTAATCTGCAGGAGTTTGAGAACGAACGCAGAAGATTAACATATCATTTTTCGGGTCTGGATAATCTTCTGCTGGATTGGTGAGACATAACAGGCCTTTAGTATAACAGACCTGTGTACAGATGACATGACATGACTTCAGTATAACAGACCTGTGTACAGATGACATGAAGGGAAGATTTTGATAAAATTCCGCTCATTTCGTTGATCACCCATTGCTATTTTTGGCAGGCGACTCTAAGTAAATAAATAATGAACAACGAAAACACGACAATAATAAATAATGTAACGGATGAAATCCTATTTATTTTCTGTACGGAAGTCATCTAGTGGCAAAAATGACTGGTGAAGACAACCCAATACAACCAAGCCGCTTTTTGCGACATACATGACATATCTAGATATTATTAATCGTGCTCCCATTTTGGTCCCACACACACAGGCGCTAACAAATGTTGTCTGATAATTGGAACATGAGAAGAAATACAATCTGGTATGTCAAGCGAATGTGATTTGCAAAACAATACAGGATCCAAGGTTATCAAAATGTTCATTGGAAAGGTCGGTTCTTCGACGACGCAGCTAAAACAATGAGCCTGAGATAATAAAATGCCGTGGATGAAAACATGCATGACATGAGGCGTAGAAGCAGTTTTATTATGGAGCAGAGATACAGACAGTGAATGAGAACAACGTGTCTACGTGGATGTCTTCGTAGGTGCAAATAACGTCACACAAGCAAAATGGTTGCCGAAATCAAGATGGGACATGTTTTCTAACATGCGATCAAGATGGCGTCGTAAGATGGATGTGTTTTTCTGTCGGAATCATATTCATATGCCTGTTTGTAGCAATACGTAATTGTATCTATATTGAATCATCGAGTTTGGAATAATGGTTCTCAGCGGGCCTATATCAGAGGACCATCGTATCCTGTTTTAACAATCGGGTTTGAGGGGTTTCCGGATGGGAAGGGGGTCCAAGAATTTATCTGATAGGGGACACATACATTTATCCAAAATTTAACTATGGTTAAATTTATGTGATCGTTTACATTTAGCTATTTGAGTGGATAACAGAAATTCATGTGATCGTTTACATTTAGCTATTTGAGTGGATAACAGAAATTTATGTTTTGTGGGCCATGTAAATTTAACTATCTGAAAGGACACATGATTTTTCGCCCGTGTGTTGCTGGGGCCCGAAAGGGGAGCAAAGAATAGCAACACTGTTTACCTTCCATGCATGTCGTACAAGGCAACTAAGGAGGTTATGGTATGGAATTGGCTGCCCCATCCTATATAGGGTCAGTGACCCAAAGCCATGCTAAAGTAGGATATGTCAGGCCGAAAGGCGCAGATATCGCAGCAATTCTGTAAACCATGACACAACGCATTCCGTTCTCCGGACTATATCCTGCTAATCTGCAGTAGTTTGAGAACGCACGCAGAAGAAGAAGAAGAAGTAGACACTGAAAATGATATGGAGGTCATCACATCCTTAGGGAACTCCCAGCCAATCTTGGGCTAATCTTCCAGTTTTTGTTCCCAGCCAATCAAAGGCTAATCTTCCAGTTTTTGTTCCCAGCCAATCTTGGGCTAATCTTCCAGTTTTTGTTCCCAGCCAATCAAAGGCTAATCTTCCAGTTTTTGTTCCCAGCCAATCTTGGGCTAATCTTCCAGTTTTTGTTCCCAGCCAATCTTGGGCTAATCTTCCAGTTTTTGTTCCCAGCCAATCTTGGGCTAATCTTCCAGTTTTTGTGAATGAACTATTCATTTGCTCTTTGATATCTTTTGTCTATTTTTCTTGGTCTGCTTCTTTTTCATTACCTTGGTGTCATCATCATCATCATCAAGTACCGTCTTCGCAGCGAAGGTTGACTGCAACAGATCTCCAACATTTTGTCTCTTGTTTTGGTGGTCCACTTAGCTAGATCGAAACATGTCCATCTTGTGATGTTACTCTCCCGCTTGTATCTCTGTCTACCTCTTGCTCGCTTCCCTTTGACTTTACGTTTCCATTAAGGTGTCATGTGTTTTAATGTGTCCAAAATAGTGTATTTGCCTGATCTTTATTTCTCTTACAAGTTCTTTCTTCATATTTAGTGTTTTTAACACCTCTTTATTTGTTTTCTTCTCTTTCCATAATATTCTCCCTATTCTACTATATACCCACATCTCAAAGACATCAATTCTGTCTTCTAATTGATTATTTAGTGTCCATATTTCTGAGACATACATACATTAATATTGAATAGATGTAGCATTTTATAATTCTCTTATTTTAACTTGTTTGTAATTTGTTTAGATGTTACTATTTTCTTTGGCATCAACCATTCCGTTATTATTTTATTTCTAGAATGCCAGTTTGATATGTTCAAAATATTGTACATTTGTTCTTGTTGTTCTTGTTGACATGAAATTCTCTCACGATTCTCGCCGGTGGTGATATTTGTGGTCCTGGATATTCTGAGCATTTTCTGTAACATTTCGTGTCAAATGCTGCAATATTATCTTTCAATGTATTCGTGATTGTCAAAGATTCATTTCCGTATATCAACATTAAGAATATTTAAAGGTTAAAAATATTAACTTTGTTATTTTGTTGCAATCACACCATGTATCCTTGTGATAAAGGTGAGAACCGCTGGTTTTGAAAATCCAAAATCAATCACATCGGCTCTGTAGCCATTGGTGGATCTAGCCGTGATCATCAACAAATATAAGACCTAAAACCATCTGGCTCATTTAGAACCATCCTAAAGAAAAGTGTTTGTCATTTGTAAGTATCAGAATAAATACTTTAAGTTTCCTGATCGTCGTCTTCTTCAGCGTTCATTCTCAAACTCCCGCTGGATCTCTCTTTTAGCAGGACTCTGACTCTACTAGATTTCAAGCAGGATGTAGTCCAGAGAATGGAAATGCGTTGTCTCCCTTTTACTTACGCCAATGGCCCGACACTTCCATCTTCGGCAAATAGTTTCGTGATCATCGCAATTCTCAGAATCAACTTGCAACAAAAAAATATATACCTTTCAGTTCTCAGAATCAACTTGTAAAAAAATATACCTTTCAATTCTCAGAATCAATGTTTTTTTAAATAACGAAATTCTCAAAATCACATCTTTAGAAATAATTTTCTCAGAATCGGTTCGTTACAAACACGTTTTTCCCCATATATTTTTCACGTTCTAGTACGTTCCTATTTATTACGTTGCTATGATCTTTATTTTTTCCGAGTTGAATCTCCTAATACAATCTGAGTCAATGTAGCTATGAATGTTATTTTAGCTTTTGACATTCTCCAAACTTCACTTTCCAGCATGCTAACGATGCAACGTTGCCTTCATTTTTCTTTCCTAGGTGATTGTAACATCATATTCGCCGTGATTTTTTTCCCATTGGTTTTGTTTACTGTGTTGTTTTTCTACCACATCTCTCATCTATGAGCTTGTAAAGAATCCAGGTGTGCACAGAACCACAATCAAACAACCGTTCAATCTAGGCACGTAATGCAAGGCCGAGTTCATGTCAGCATGACACAATCATGTAATTTTTTTTTAGCTCAAGTAAGAACTCACTCTTAAAATCTGTCTCTCAGAACGTATGTTAGGAGCTTATAATCTATCAAGGATCCATCACCTGGAAACTACGACCCAGATATTTAATATTTATTTAACCGTTGGATTTGTTTGCGGTTGTAGCTTCGTTTTCCCCCCGTTTGTTTGGAACAGATATAAGGGTGTGACAATGTTCTGAAAGAATAGATGAAAGTAAAATCTGTGCGTGAAGCAAATGAACACGATGGAAACCATGAGAAAAGATAGGATATTGTTACGTGGATGAGATATTTCTGTTCATTGTGTTCTCCAGATATCCAGATCAGGGTGACATTCTTGCGTTGCAATATGGCAGGGTTGAGGATAAGAAGGGTTTCTGGGAAGGGAGGTGGAGTGAGGAGAGGAATGAATTTGCACTAGAATACCTCTATGAAGAGTCTGATTCTGTCACAATAAGGTATCTTCTCATGAGCTTTGCCGACATGTCTTTTGTGTAAACGAAGTACTAATTCCAATTATATACGGTCAAAAGAAATAGCTTGACCGTGTCATAGTGTGTCGTTTACAATATAAGAGCTTATATAGTTCATCGCACGCCGAAGATGGATGTGTCCGGCTAATGGCACAAAGTAAACGGCGACACAACGCATTTTCATTATCTGGACTATATCCTGCTGGAAATCTAATATGACCATGGTCCTGCTACAAGGGAGATCCAGCAGGGGCTTGAGAATGAACGCTGAAGAAGAAGAAGAATATAGTTCATAGGAAATCTTGTCTTGTCTTGTCCTAGCCACAAATGTCGCGAAGTGTTGTGGAGAATCTAAATCTTCTTGCACATGTTCAATGTGGTGCAGTTGTTGTTGCAATACTATGTGGTTGTAGTATGCCACTGATGTTATCAATCCATCTGTCTCTAGATCTTCCTCTCACTCTGCACCCAGATATTCTTCTGTTATAGGCTACAGCTGGAATGCGATCTGGTTCCATTCTCATAAGGTAATCGAATCACTTAATCTGTTTTTTCTATATATTTGATGCTTGGTGCAGTTCCTATACAATTTCTGATGACATCGTTTCTCATACGATCTGTTCTTTCGACCCCAACGACTCATGGCAAATCAAAACTTCTTAATGAAACATTCGACTATCCCCGTGATTGTCATTGTCACTATGGTTATTCTCTGCTTGACAAGCAATGAAAATCAAGGATAAAGTCAGATTATTCATTTTAGAAGGTTTATTTTTTTCTTAGCTAATAAGTCGTATACTGGCGAGGGCCACTATTGTAGCCATGCAGAATGTATATTTAAAAATCGTCAAAACGTTTTGGCTTCGTAGAAGGCAACGGTACTAGAAATGCTATATATATATATATATATATTGAGAACACTAATAGAGAGGTCTATAGGGGTAAAAAACAGATCTGTACCTCTGTTTTATAGGCTACAGGAATGCATTTGATAAAGTTAAACATAGCGAACTTACACACATGATAGAAAATTTTAACATTGACAGTAAGGGTTTAAGAATTATCAAGAACATGTACTGGCAACAAACAGCAGCAATAAGAGTAAGAAATAAATTGGTCCCATTCAAAATATAAACTTTATACTATACTTTACTCGACTATCAACTCGGTAAATCTAAGGTGGGGGTCTGATCACTAATACAATCACTCGGTAAATCCCAGGTGGGGGTCTGATCACTAATACAACGGGGGTGCAAAGGGAACGCATTGCTCTAGGCGGACCCAGGGTTAGCAGATAACCAAGATCCCAAATGTACCTCCACGCGGTGCACCCTGGAAACAGAAATACAGCAGCTCGAGCTGATTCTGGCCAAATCATTTGGGGATCGTGTCCGAGAATGTGGAGGTAGCAGATGGAAAGAGATTTGACTGCACAAGAGACCGACAATATCTCTGACACCACCAGCATCACCACATATAGCGACACTGTCGACATACAGTGAAGCTAGTCAGTCCAGTCCGAACATTGGAGGGGCGGCCAATGTAAAATGCACGTAAAGGTAGATGCATGGCGAGAGACAAATAGATTTCATACCGAGTACAATGAAACAATGAAAGGGCAGAACAGCGCTAGAGGGCAGCGCGAACTGCAAATAGAAAGTGAAAAGTCCCTATGAAAGGGGAACTACAAGCTCCGTCAGCTCGAGACGAGCTTCTAGTTACCTGTGTTCCTTACAGGCAGAGACCCAGACCCATTCATTGGCGTTTGGTAAAGCAAGAAGACCTAATCCAACTCTAATGTCGAGCCTTCCTAAATATGCTCGCGAAGAGAAAGGGTTCTGTACCCGATGGGCATAGGCAAGAAAGGGACAACGATGGTAGTCCTGGCCCAACTCTACTGTCAAAGTTTCCTATACCGGAAGTACACTTGCAGAGAGAAAGGGTTCCGTACCCGATGGGCTCAGGCACAAAAGGGACAACGATTTAGCCCTGGCCCAACTCTTCTGTCAGGTTTTCCTACACCGGAAATGCACTTGAAGAGAGAAAGGGTTCAGTACCTGATGGGCTCAGGCGCTATTGGGACAAGGACACTCAGCTCGAAAACGCCTTGCTCTCAAACGCGTGGTGTGAGACTCGAACTTGGACAAGGGGTACACAATGTCGGTGAATGACTCCTTGGCTAAGAGGGCGAAAGAGCCAGGGTCCAACTCCTCTGTTGAGTTCTTCCCCTTAAGGAACCAGGCTCGCGGATGAGAAACGGTTCAGTACCCAATGGGCACAGGCACAGCACGTCCAATTACACGAGGCAAGTTCATAGACAGTGGAACACCTCGTGCGAGTCAGACGAGAGAAAAAATCGTCTGGGCGAAGAGTCGCCACTACGCGTGCCTGGAGACAGATATAGAGGCTGTCACAGGCTAAGGGTAGCCCACCCGAATTGTCAAGGCATGCCGAAATCGGATGTGCTAGGCCTACAAGGCGCATAACGGTGGCACAACGTAATCACGCTCCCGGCGGAAACCGCACGGATATCCGTGATGGTTACAATGGAGCGAACGCAAAACAAACAAACTAATACAACCACTCGGTAAAACATTAGGGATGTTTGGTAACTACTACATTCGCTTGTGTTTCCTGGTTTAAACTCTGCATACAGCCCAAACTACAATCTCCAATACCCGTCACATGGAAACGAAATACACCCAAACTCATATAGCACAATATACAATCTCCAATACGTCACTTGGAAACAAAATACACGGAAACTCATATAGCACAATATACAATCTCCAATACCCGTCACATGGAAACAAAATACACGGAAACTCATATAGCACAATATACAATCTCCAATACCCATCACTTGGAAACGAAATACATCAAAACTTTTATCACCTCGGACAAAAAAACCCAACAATATTGAACAAGCTACTCAAACCATCTCCGCAACATCGACATCATGTTGCAATGTTCTATATCAACTTACCTATGTTCATTATTTTTACGCAAACTCTACGCCACTTTTCAGTTCCGTACTAAACGAAACAAGATCGTTTCTCTCCTATTTCCTTTACATCAATTCTCGTCCTCGTTCCATCTCTCAGTTCCTCACACTGGAACCGTAATGTGATACCTCTTTTGTCTTTCTCGCAGTCTGTTTGATTACAGTAAACATCCTTCTCCGGTGGGGCCCTATATATATTTTGAAAGGTCATTGTAAACCATTTTTTGCGTAGATAGTTTCTATATATTTACATTATATGTTTACGTCAAGGGTGTAGGACACAATAGTTGCCAGGCAACGAGTACACGGCGTTCTGTTTTGAGTACATGTGATAGATTGAAGTTTAAATAAACGTGTTGAGTAATTGACAACCGGAAGGGCACAACTTGGTTACGAAGCGGAAATCAGTCTTGGGATTTGTTGACATTGACACTCTTCATTCTTGGAGGTTTCTCAAGACAGTTTTAAGACTATTTGGCAGGAAATACATTTCCATTTAAGAATATGCTAGAATTTACACCTAGGGCGTGCTGATCCGAAGGTACATAAGAAATAAATGAGTGTTGTGGGCAAGCCACGGAGTTGCAATGAGAAAAGTATATTTTCGTGTGTGTTCGTTTACAAACGATCTCCGGATGTCTCCGGTAGCAGGACAGATGTGATACCTGATTTGAGGTTGTCCAGAAATTGTGTCAACAATTGAGTCAACAAATGGTTGACAGAAGTTGACGTCAACAATTATGTTTGTATACACCAATTAAAATGAAGCTGTAATCTATGACACAACGCATTCCGTTCTATGAACTATATCCTGCATATCTTGAGGAGATTGAGAACGAACGCAGAAGAAGAAGAAGAAGAATAAGTTGGAATAGAAAATATATCAAAAATTTGAAGAGAAAAAAAACGTCTATAATATTTGTACCTACTAGTTTTTCTAAAGACGCAAAAAAGTGGGAGTGTGGAAGGAGGGTTAATTTTTGAGGAAACAAGAAGAGTGTCCTTGAGTTCATGACAACTGTTGACAAAGGGGTAGGGGGTCAAAAACCAGCCAAATTTAGTTTGCGTAATTTATGGACAGTCCATTCCAGAATGCTGCCTATGGAATGGAAATTCGCTGTTTATCCGTTTTATTGCCAATGGCACGACACATCATATTTCTGCGGTGAATGTTGTTGTAATTTAAGTACATTAACTTTTGTTATGCCTGCTAAAAATGCACGCTTAAGCAACTAGAAATGCCGTATCCACAAACGATCATTTTCAGGTGTAATGAATCTTGTTAATTTTCAGGTGTAATGAATCTTGTTCATTTTCAGGTGTAATGACTGTGTGTGGATAGTACCCACAAGGGAATGAAAATAGTAAATCTTAACGTTATTCAGACGGTTTCTGGTGGACCACTGACTAGACAGCTGAGCACTTACTGGAAATCGTGTAATGTGATGCCGTTTCATAACTGTTATTACCGTAGCTGCTCACTACGACCTGTACTTCTGTTAGAGAGCTATATGCTGTTAAAAGCTGCCTGCTCACAGCTAAAGAGTTAGTTTACCATCGTCATTATCATTATTGCTACACCTATCACCCCAACCACCATCTTCATTACCATCATCATCAACATAGGTAATAATCAATATCATCAAAATCACCATCACCACCACAATCTACACCATTATTGACATCGTTATCATCAGCGCCTCCATCGTCATCACCGCAGCAAAAGTAATTAACATTGGCTTCCTCATCACAGTCATTATGATCGTCGTCACCACCGTCAACTTCAGCAACATATCATCGTTGGCATCATCATCACCACCAACACTGCCTACAGTAACATCATCATCGTTATCATCAGCATCCTCGTCATCATCACTACTACGAAAATAATAAAGTCAAAATCATCATCATAAAAACCACTACCACCACCACATCATCATCATCTTCATCATCACCACAACTACAACCACCATAATCATCATTATCACCACCACTATCACCACCAGCATCATCATCACAACCACCACCACCACCATCATCATTATCATCCTCTTCATCATCACCACTACTGCCACCACCATCATCATCATCATCCTCATTTTCATCACCACTACTGCCACCATCATCGCCATCATCATCACCACAACTACTACCACATCATCATTATAATTATCACCACCACTAGCACGACCATCATCATCATAATTATTGCAACTACTACTCCACATCATCATCCTCATCATCATTGTCACCACCACTATCACCACCACCATCATTATCACAACTTCCACCAACGTCCCCGCTTCATCTAGGTAATATCGTGACTGTATTTTAGTTTCCAGTTCTCAAAATAAACTCCCAGTACATTTCTTACAACTATATTCGAATATTAAGTGGGGCTTAAACACATCTTCTTCCCAGACACGCAACTCACAGCCAACATAAACCACATATCTAATCTTCCCAGTTGTATAATTTGTTTCATCTTTCAAAACTCCTTTAATGTGCTCTTTTGGCTAGCCACTATCTTTATATTTTCTGTCTTCTAATGCTTAATAATTTTTTTAAAATGTTTTAGATGCTGACGAATTTGTGATTTAGGTAATACATTGAAGAAATAATAACGAAGAGAAATGAGATAAAAGTAACATCTTGAAATACAGATAAAATTATAAATGATGATGATGCAGTTCCGTATATACTTGATAGCATTCTTAGTACTTATAAGTCATGGATTTATTTGATGAGTAAAGTGAGCCCATAGCATTTCACTGCCGTAGGGGTCTGAGATGTTAGCGATCTCAGATTGCAGTGGCTCTGTTATATAAGGACGGTAGCCATCTCCTCTCCCTCGCATTCTTTACTTGCCTGATTAATCCGGTACCCATTTAAGGCTGGGCCTACCCGGAATCCGTTGTGATCAGAAAAACATTTTCGTCTCAACTGGGAAATGAACAAGGACCATTTATATGCGAAGCCAGTGCGTTAACCACTGCGTAACAACACACGAAAATAGTTAGACGAGGGAAGATATGGTAACCAGCGACACATGACATTGACCACAAGAAAAATATTTACCAAACCCTTCTCCAAACAAGTCCTGCATGGTGATCCACACACCGTCCCTCATCTTCACAGACACGACGGATCATTGGACACTTTGTGTATACTTTTAATCGTTTTACAACGAAAAGCATGGAAAAGTCAGATACTTGACGCTGTATAACGTCAGCGTGAAAAGATATCCTTGAGAAGTACCTGCTTTCTATCTATAATAATGAGAGCTCGGTCACAACGGGAATATCCGAAGGAAATACTCTTTACGAGGAACGCATTTCTTCCCCTTATATAAAGATGTCTATGCCTTAACACACCAGCTGATACTACTAGTCACAGAGATGTGGGGGACAGTATACCACTAGCCAGTGTAAGTCCTTGATGTGGGGGACAGTATACCACTAGCCAGTGTAAGTCCTTGTACTAATACACGAATTGCATCTCTTCTCATCGATACATTCCAATCTTGCAAGTACCATTGTACACTACTAACCCTACATACCAATCTTACACATACTTCTGTACACTACTAACCCTACATACCAATCTTACACATACCTCTGTACACTACGAAACCTACATCCCAATCTTACATATACCCCTGTACACTACGAAACCTACATCCCAATCTTACATATACCCCTGTACACTACGAACCCTACATCCCAATCTTACACATACCTCTGTACACTACGAACCTTACACCCCAATCTTACATATACCCCTGTACACTACGAACCCTACACCCCAATCTTACACATACCTCTGTGCACTACTAACCCTAACCGTAACCCTACATACCAATCTTACACATACTTCTGTACACTACTAACCCTACATACCAATCTTACACATACCTCTGTACACTACGAACCTTACACCCCAATCTTACATATACCCCTGTACACTACGAACCCTACACCCCAATCTTACACATACCTCTGTGCACTACTAACCCTAACCGTAACCCTACATCCCAATCTTACACATACCCTTCAAAAACAAACAAAAAACAAAAAAATAAAAAATAAGAAAGTTAAGAACCACTAGCTGGAAATGAACCAAAAATTAGAAAACAAAATTATAAAAATATTTTCCGTAACCAATTAATCTGACATTGAAAATCTCGAACAACAAACATGATACATCAACACACGCAGTAATACTCAGAGACTCTCAAAGCATGTTGCGCAAGATAGAAAAGTTCATATTAAGAAAAGAATGGTGGGACTTATTGAACAACTCAGTTGTCCAAAGCATTACATGGATATTCTGTCCTGGTCATGCTGGGGTCAGAGGAAACGAGAGAGCCGACTTACTGGCAGGTAATGCGGCGATAGACGGCACATTGCTGAGAAGAGATAAAACAGATTTAATAAAGGCAGTAATAAATTCATTTCAAGATGCAGATGATGTCAATGAGGTTGAGAACGTACACATACAGAGAATGTTAGAAATGGGAGTATTCAGAGGTGAGGGGAGGAAAAGTAAATTTTTTGGAAAGTCCCGAAGATCACACAATCAACACCTGACCGGAACTATGAGTCTACATACACTGGGATGCCTGCTGGAGCGGAGGGCGGAGCACTTATGGGAATGTCCCGCGTGCTGTGAAGCCAGTTTCTAATCAAGAATCAAGAAGAATGAAGAATCAAGAAGCATGCTGAAATAATGCCGCTGAAACGTTATAATTTGGATTTAAAAAAATGATATTTGAGCTCAGTGATAAAACAAAACATAATAATGCCAACAAAACAACGTGATGTCTTTGATAGAATATAGTGGTACTCTTGAGCTCTACTCACAAAAATGCTAATATAAGCGGCGTCACATCTGCTGCATTATCAGCGTTACACCATTAACAAAATCCGGAGGACGTGGTGCCTGGATTAGCAGATTCGCAGCATCCACGATTTTTTGATGGTTGTAAAGCTCTGATATAACCAGCGCACAACAATAAGCATCAACAAAACTAAATAATCAGTGCAGGAGAATTTACATCAACCAAGCAAAGATGAGTGTTGTGAATAAGTGGCTTTGCCTGGTTGCAGGAATTACTGTCTGAAATGTGGCTCAGATGCTTGCAGCATTTCAATCGGTTATTCTCAGACTGTAGCAGTGCTGTGTCCAGACTGGGATTGTCGAGAGACGGCAGTACACATTTTTTCGTCAAAGAGTCGCTACAACTCGAGAAGTTCGCTTAGTGCAGAGGCAAACACTGCAAATTATAACTATAAGTGCAAATGTTATCAGAGGCAAGCACTGCAAATTATAACTATAAGTGCAAATGTTATCAGAACGTTTCTACGAGATGCAACCAAAATATTAGTCAATGATTAGATATTCGAAACGTCCTCGCGATGTCAACCTTCGTGCCTGTCGTCCAGCCATTCGAGAACACTCGATTGCTTCCTTACAGAGCAGATCGTTTAGCATGATGTATGCAGCAAATGCAGTGACGACGTGCACAGTAGGCGAACATTATGTTCACGGATGTGTCCAATTTTGTCTTGGTGCTTATAGATGGACGAATCAGTGTATGTAGGCATTATGTTGAATGTTTAAGTGATGGGGCAGTCCTCGAACTTAACCGATATATTATGGGGGGGGGGAAATCAGTGATAATGTGGGAAGCCATTCGGTTACTCTACAGAATCCCCCTACCCTCTATCGTGTGTTTAAGAATATGAAAGGTGACCACAACTCTGACGAGATTCGGAATCTTTTGCCTCTTACCATTCCAGTACTGCAAGTCATTGGGCACATAGCACTTATGTAGGTGTTAAAAATAATCGTGCTAGACCACACCGTTTTCGTGCAGTGAATGCTTTCCCCTGACAAATAGGTGTAAATATAATAATTGGGCCTGCAAACAGTCATGAAATTAATCCCATAGAACATTCTATGGAACATGCCTGGTCGACTAGTTGAGCCACATCATACATCTCCTGCAACTCTGCGTGAATTGATTTAGGTACTTCAGCATCAGTGGCAGGCAGCGCCCCAATGTTTCTTTCATTCACAGGATAATCATGCCCATGCGACGCTGGTGCCTTGAATATATCGCAAATAATGGAAGTGCGTATACGGTAATGATAATGTTGACATTTGATATTATTCTCATTAATTTTGAAAATGAGGGTTGTATTGATTACTGTTTTGTTATTTTACACACGTTAATGCTAGTGTTACGAAAAATGGTGCTGATTGTAACTCATAAGCTAGACTTGTTATCGTTTCAAATGTTGTCCCATTATTTTTCTATTTTCACTTTACTTGCCACATTTACAAAATGTGGACCTTAACCGTTTTTTGAAAGGCGTGTATATATGTAAATATATATATATATATCATTAAAGCCGCAGAAGATTCGAGAATCAGGTGTGGGCTACGGTAACACAAATATAAAAGCGAGTATATGGCCGAAATAGATATGGAAATTTACCAAGAACACTAAAAATCGTACAAAGTCATGAAAAAAATGATAAGAAATGCCAACGTGTTGACGGAGCACGAAAGAGGAGCAACGAATAACAACGTTTTTTTACCTTCCATGCAAGTCGTAAGAGGCGACTAATGGGGTTATGGTGTGGAGATTGCTATTCAATCTTATAAAAGGTGAAATTGACCCAGACGCCATGCTGAAGTCGGATATATCCGGCCGAAAGGGCAAACATTATAAAAAAATGTAAACTATGCACTAAACATTCCGTTCTACGGACTACATCCTGCTTACTTGTAAAAGTTTAACAGAGCAAAAAGAAGAATGATAGAAGAGAAGTGTAAGTACTACAAATTGACGTTTAGAAATCATAGCTTCTTCAGAATAATAGCGAGACAATAATATATGGTTTTAAAAAAACCCCTGAAATAAATCGTCTAATCTTGTAATTTAAGCTCACCGAAACAGCATGATTTTAACTCCATTTACGACGCCCGGCAATACATTACGTCGTCGATTTAGCTTAATTTGACGAATGTTTGGTGTAATTTTTGTAATGAGAGTTATCATTATTATTGTAGCTATTGTGCACGGGGAGCACGAACCAGACTTGGTTGGAACAAATGGAGAAGCACATTTGAATTAATATGCAAATCCAGGTTTAAAAGGGCGTTTCTTTCGTTCGTAAATGAGTTATGAGGAATAAACAATGACATTATGTATACCAGTGTTGCCATTATCATCGTCATTGTCGTCGTCATAATAATCATAGTTATTATCATTATCAGTTTGAGCATCGGTATTACCATCATTAACATCATTGTCATTATCATAATACTCATCACAATCGTCATTATCATCCTCATCATTATCACCAGCCCCATCACACCACTACTACTACAACCAGAATCATTATCTTTATCATCATTATTATCATAATCATTATCATCATCGCAACCATCACCACCAACATTACCATCCCCATCATCATAATCATTCATCTGTCTATTGTCTATATCTATGTGAATGATGGTTGATTGTATCCGCACTTGCCGTTAAGCGTAGGGATGGGAGCTTAAGTTATCGTTCCAATGCCAGATGTATCGCCTAGGTTGCATTGAATCCATGTTTGTTCAAGGTTATCTTGATGTTTTCTTGATGTTATCTTGATGTTTTCTTGATGTTATCTTGATGTTTTCTATCCATCATCATCATCATCATATTACTTATCATCCCATGTGTTGATCGATAAGTTATTATAAGTTGTCGCGATAACAATTCGTATTCCATTTACTGTCAGTGTCATAGATGTAAGACACCAAACTGTCTTATTAACTTTCGCCAGACTCTCCAATTAAAGAAACACCATCCTGGAGATGTCTAAACTCTGCCCGCCTTGTTCGTGTCAAGACATCTATAGTTTTAGTCCACTGATGTTGGGCAGAGCTAGTTCCATGTTTTCTGTTCGTGCAGAAGCCAGGAAACATCTTGGACTAGATCGTGTTTCAATATCTTGTGTGGTTGTAAAGGCACTCTTCTTTTTCATTTTCTTGAAATGTCTAATTTTGCAATTTTATCTTTTATGTTATAATTCCATTACCAAAATGAGCACATATTACGGTCGTGCGTTTGATCATGTTCACGTAAGGACTGAAGACGGACATACCAGTCTCTTCTAATCACATTTCTTTGCCTGTCTCCCTCTTCCTCTTATTACTTTTCTAACTTTTCATCTCTTTTTTTCTTCTTGTTTTCTTATATTTTCATCTTCTTGTACTTGTTATTAATCTTATTTCTCTTTTATTACTTTTTTTTTTTGTTCTTCTATATTTTTTTTGTCTTCCTCTTCTTCTAATTTTATTTTCTCTTGTTCTTCAATGTTTTCGTTCTTCTTCTTCTTTTTTTTTCACCTTTCTCCTTCTTCTATTTCTTCTTCCTCTGTTTTCTTCTTTTTTCCTGCTATTTCTTCTCTTTACTTTCTCTTTTTCTGTCACTTATTTCCCTTCTATTTCCTCTTTTTTTTCCTTCTTTGTTAAAAATTTTTGTTACTTCCTCTTATTATTTTTTTCATTTTTCTTCTTTTTCTTTTATTTATTCTCTTATCGTCCTTTTTTTTACTCGTATTTTCTTATTCTTCCATTCCTTTTGTGTTCTTCTTCTTCATCTTCTTTTTTCTTCCATCTTTTTAAAAATTCTCCTTGTTTTTCTATTTCATCAATTTCTACTTTTTTCTCTTCCTCTTCTTCTTTTCCTGCTTTCTTCTTCATCTTCTTCATCTATTTCGTCTTTTCTTTCTTTTTCCATTTTTTATTCTTCGTTGTCTATTTTTTCTGATTTCTGTTTTTTTTCATTTTCTTAGATTTCTTCTTTTCTCTTCCTCGTCTTATTTTTATCTATTTTTCAATTTCATTTTTCTTCTTCGTCTATTTCTTCTTTTTCCTCCACTTTTTCTATTTCGTTTCTTTTAAGTATGTAATATACATAGAGATAACCTTTTATCAATAGTAAAACACTGCAAGAATAAACCCTAAACACAGTAAATGTTTCGACTAAATATCTTCATCACTACCAGCAACAATGAACAAACGCAACTAAATTAATGTAGATTCAAGATACCCTAGTGATTTGATACATGAAACTATATAATGTTATAGTGTTTCTTGTTTGTTGCTTGTCTTATTCTAAGCTTGATAGAAACACATATTTAAACAGATACAACCTCATTCCTCAATTATATTTATAATTACTACATATGTTTCCAATCCGACATAATTTAACAACCACTAACATTTTCTATGACTTTTTTAAAATGTTGTGAGTGGAAACAAATGACTTTAATTGACATGTTGAAATCGTGAGTGTTTCTTGTCTACTGTTCGCACGTGCTTTATGCAGAATATTTCAAGTACTTAAAGAGGGACCACTCATGTGTTTTGGAATTTTTACTTGTATGACCTGCACGTTATCACTTTCGTTTAAGAAGTATATTTGAGTGGTGGGATAAATCTAAAGTATTTGTTCGTTCTCAAATTCCCAACGGCTCTCTCGTGTAGCAGGACTGGATACTACTCCATTTCCATTAAGTTATCCAGAGAAAGGAAATACGCTGTGTGGTCGTTTTATTTGCGGCAATGGTTTGACACATACGATTTTGGCGGGAGTAAGTAATACTGTCAGTGTTATTTTTACCGCTTCTACTGGGCGGTGGATGTCTATAACCATATCGCTAGTAGTCCAGCCGTACGAGAGAATTGGTTCCCGTACTGTACACCAAACCATATCGCTAGTAGTCCAACCCTATAAATAACGGGTTCCGGTAATGTACACTAAACCATATCACTAGTAGACGAGCCGTACGAGAGAAGTGGTTCCCGTATTTGCACGTTGTCACCAACCTCAAACCTTGCTTAGCATTTTTGATACTGTCTCTGTTATTATCGACGTAGCCAGAGACCCACGCTGATCGTTTAATATGGCTGATGTCTTTAAGCAGTGTTATCGTAAGTGTTCACATACCCCGAAACTAGGAGAAATATAGCTCTTGTATCATTTAGTCTAATATAGGCAAGTAAATATAGAAAACAATTATAAAAATTGTTAAATAGCTGTTTTACGTTGAACAAAGCACAGAATCGACGTTTCGACCAAAATAAAAGTATTTATCAAGATAGAAACAAACACAGAATAGGAACCTCTAAGTCAAGGGCAGAATGCAGTCTTCCATATACTTAATTTTTAGTCTAATATACAAGTGAGGTTTTTCTAGAGCTTTAGTCCGTATAAAAAAATTAACTCTGAGTGGGTACTTGGATACTTTGATAAGAAACATGCTCTCTTCGCCTGTAGACAAAAAGCATCTGTTGTTTTTGTCCTCTGACCCTTGAGGCCTCGGGTTCAATCTACGGTTGGGACAGAATTTTTTCTTCAGGAGAAACAATCAAAATCCTTCCTGTACATGTCTGCTATGGCAAAGCGGCCTTTATTTCCACAGCCCATAGAAAGCACCCCTTCAAAGGAAAACATGCAGTAATGAAAGTTGGTGTCGATATCCAAATGCTTGCATGTGCTCTGATATACTCTACCAAATGATGCTATTTTTTTTCAACACCATTTTCTTACCAACATTGTGTTATCAGTGTCAAACTTGGACATTAGATTCTAGAACAATACATAAGATTAACATCACTGAAATGAAATGTGTGAGACGTATGATTGGAGTTAGCTTGAGAGACAAAATCAGGAATGAAGCACTAAGGAAACAATTAGGGATCAAACCAACAATAGAATACATACAGAAACAACAAGTTAAATGATACGGCCACATAACCAGACAGAAAGAGCAAAGCATTATCACAAAAAAAAAACACTTAACAAACGATACGAAAACAGGAGACCTATTGGACGCCAACGTAAAAGGTGGATAGATAGTGTATTAGAGACACTCGGAAATATAACAGCAGAGGAGGCAAATAGAAGGGCAAAAGACCGTACACTCACTCTCCCCTCAACACCGAAAGGTACATGAGAACAGAAAGAAGAAGAAAAAGAAGAATGATGCTAAGTATATATACTCTTAACATCACAATACCATTCTTAAATATTTGCAAGTTTTTTTTGAAATTATCTTGTGGCCAATACTGTGGGTTAATGACTATTGAGGGTGTCTGTGAGAGTTATTTTCCCCTGGCAGTTGAAAGGTAAGGGCAGTCAATAAGGTGGTGTTTCGTTGGGATGAGAACAGTATCTACATATTCGTAACTGCTCGGTTTTGATACGGTTTTAATAGCTATTGAGTATTACCGTTCCTGTTCGGAAGTGATAGATAAAGGATTGATAAACGCAATTGTAAAGATCCTCTTGCGGTGAATGACGTTCCATTCAACCGCAGACGTTAATATATCTATCTACATGACGTGTCCTTCACAGAACGTTGTATTTACTGCCACTGTGTAAGCTTCTCGGTTCTGTGCAAGATACCCAGCCTCTTGCAATGTCTTATTCAGAAAGTCTTCGATATCCTGTGTCAATCGTAGTCGTGGTCTGTATCTTATGATATTTCATTGAACGTTTCCCGCCATGATTAATCTTTCTAATCCATTGTGTCGCTTTAATATGTCAACAGTCAATTTGGTTATATTAGAGCTTCTGACCATCAGAGGAAATTAAGGTCCAGGTTCGGGTAATACTGCCAACACGACCTCCGAATTTACCTAAAAATACGTTAACTGTTGCAGTGTTGTTAATCTTATAGTTAACTGTTGCATTGTTGTTAATCTTATAGTTAACTGTTGTACTGTTGTTAATCTTATAGTTAACTGTTGCACTGTTGTTAATCTTATAGTTAACTGTTGCATTGTTGTTTATCTTATAGTTAATTGTTACTCTGTTATTAATATTATAGAGACATCATGATATCTTCAGCTGAAGCGGACGGAATTTGCAGAAGGATAATTCAGTTTTGTTAATTACTGAAAATTCGCATGGTAATACATAAATATCTACGTTTCGATCTAAAGACCTTTATCAAGAACACACAATGATACGAGGTGAGCAAGGAACGGCACTTTCAACGTTAACATTATAATAGCTAAAAGAATTTGTCATTAGGAAAGTCAGCCATCCAAAAGACATTCACTTTATTGACAGAGAGCAAGTTATCATATTTCGCATGTGGACAGGGACTGGTTTTATCATCTCTGTGTCCATGTGGGCAGGCATCAGAGACCGCAGAACCGCAGCAAGACTGCAAATACTAAACCAGTTAAGGTAGGTGAACTGACCCACAGCGATATTTGCAAAAAACTGAATGAGAGCCATGAGGAGCTTTCAAATGCAAACGGATTATTCGAGAAAACCGGACTTGCTGTGTAGATAAGTTAAACTGGACTTGCTGTGTAGCTATGTTAAACTGGACTTGCTGTGTAGCTATGTTAAACTGGACTTGCTGTGTAGCTATGTTAAACTGGACGAACTGTGTAGACATATTAAACAGCGAACGAGAAGAAGAAGAAACGGGGTTCCTTCTTTATAAAAGGTAGGTTTCTGTATTTTTCGTCTTCTACTGCGTATGTTCTCAATCACCTGCAAACTAGCAAGGCGTTGACCGGAAGAGCGGAATTTGTTGTGAGATGGTTTACAGCTTTGCTGCAATATCTTCACCTTTCGGGCTGACATATGCGGCTTGAGTATAGCTTTCTGGGTTACTTTTCCCATATATGGGATGAGATAGCCAGCACCATATAAACCTCATTAGTCGCATCTTACAACATGCATGGAAGGTACATAATCTTGCTCTTCTTGATTCAATTTTCGTGCCCTAATAATGCACGGGCCATAATGTATATGAAATGTTAACTTCTTAAACAGATATGCACAGTTGATAAGTGTGTTGTAATTCTGTGTGTGTATGAGTGTGTGTGTGCGTATGAGTGTGTGTGTTATAATACGTGATCCGGATGATTATCGTCGTGATTCGGGGACATACGTAGCAGAGTGGTTAGGTTTTTCGACTTTTGTTAAAGACCTCGCGGGTGCAAATTGTAATTGAGGTATACTTTTAGTAGGCGGTGTACCACTTCGCTGAGAGGGACATAGTTTTTATGCGGAAACTCGATTACAATTATGTAAATTCTCTACACATCTACATATTGAGAAACACTGCTCTACACATCTACACATTGAGAAACACTGCTCTACACATCTACACATTGAGAAACACTGATCTACACATCTACACATTGAGAAACACTGATCTACACATCTACACATTGAGAAACACTGATCTACACATTGAGAAACACTGCTCTACACATCTACACATTGAGAAACACTGCTTTACACATCTACACATTGAGAAACACTGCTCTACACATCTACACATTGAGAAACACTGCTTTACACATCTACACATTGAGAAACACTGCTCTACACATCTACACATTGAGAAACACTGCTCTACACATCTACACATTGAGAAACACTGCTCTACACATCTACACATTGAGAAACACTGCTCTACACATCTACACATTGAGAAACACTGATCTACACATCTACACATTGAGAAACACTGATCTACACATTGAGAAACACTGCTCTACACATCTACACATTGAGAAACACTGCTTTACACATCTACACATTGAGAAACACTGCTCTACACATCTACACATTGAGAAACACTGCTTTACACATCTACACATTGAGAAACACTGCTCTACACATCTACACATTGAGAAACACTGCTCTACACATCTACACATTGAGAAACACTGCTCTACACATCTACACATTGAGAAACACTGCTCTACACATCTACACATTGAGAAACACTGATCTACACATCTACACATTGAGAAACACTGATCTACACATTGAGAAACACTGCTCTACACATCTACACATTGAGAAACACTGCTTTACACATCTACACATTGAGAAACACTGCTCTACACATCTACACATTGAGAAACACTGCTTTACACATCTACACATTGAGAAACACTGCTCTACACATCTACACATTGAGAAACACTGCTCTACACATCTACACATTGAGAAACACTGCTCTACACATCTACACATTGAGAAACACTGCTCTACACATCTACACATTGAGAAACACTGCTCTACACATCTACACATTGAGAAACACTGCTCTACACATCTACACATTGAGAAACACTGATCTACACATCTACACATTGAGAAACACTGCTCTACACATCTACACATTGAGAAACATTGCTCTACACATCTACACATTGAGAAACACTGCTCTACACATCTACACATTGAGAAACACTGCTCTACACATCTACACATTGAGAAACACTGCTCTACACATCTACACATTGAGAAACACTGCTCTACACATCTACACATTGAGAAACACTGCTCTACACATCTACACATTGAGAAACACTGCTCTACACATCTACACATTGAGAAACACTGCTCTACACATCTACACATTGAGAAACACTGCTCTACACATCTACACATTGAGAAACACTGCTCTACACATCTACACATTGAGAAACACTGCTCTACACATCTACACATTGAGAAACACTGCTCTACACATCTACACATTGAGAAACACTGCTCTACACATCTACACATTGAGAAACACTGCTCTACACATCTACACATTGAGAAACACTGCTCTACACATCTACACATTGAGAAACACTGATCTACACATCTACACATTGAGAAACACTGCTCTACACCGTTTCATTCTCCTTGATTGAGTAGCAACATATCATTAACTCTTTTCGTTTTGCCTGTCAGATCACAATTTTCTCGTAGTTGTTACCTTTATCGAATTTATTGCTTAAAAGAGCTCATTAATCATAAACCTTCAATCGATGACATTCCAGTATCTCTAACAAAACCTATTTGTTTATACGTTTGTTTTGTTATAATCTAGCCAAATCTAGCTACATTTATCTCCGTGTGTTCTGTAACATTATCAAGAAACATTCCCGACATGTTGTACCGTCGCGTTGCGTTTAATTACTACTTTACCACGAATATTTACAAATATCACAATTTGTTTAAAGATGTGTAGTTGGAATTTAAATATTTCATATCAATGCTATCATTATCCGGTTAGTCATACCGAAAACTGATATTGATGTTGTCTGATCATAACTTTCATAAAGTGACATGGACCAGAGATTCGGTGACATCTTCTGTCAAAATCTCCGCGACATTAAATAAAAATCTGGGAAACCTGTTGCTGTCTACATCTTTGGCAGTCCTGTAGCCAGCGATATTAAGCTGCCTGCCGCTAAATCATTCTTCTCAAATAACCGGACTCGGTATGCTTATGGTACTGTACGGACTCAATCTTAACACGCTTCATCCCTATACAATAATAACGACAATAATATTATTAATAATAAAAAATAATCCCGATAATAATAATAATAATAATAACAATAATAATAACAATGATAATACTAGTACTACTAACAATAATACTAATAATAAAGACGATGATGATGATGTTGATGATGATGATGGTGGTGGTGGTGGTGGTAGGGAGGATGATGTTGATGATGATGGTGGTGGTGGTGGTGGTGGGGAGGATGAGGTTGGCGATGATGATTCCTTTAGATGTAGGCATGAAGCTCTTGACTGCCCATAGCTTTTACGACCGATGCACATGTTCTTTTTAGTTGTTTAAATTGTAGCGACAACCGGACTTTTTTATAAGGTTGTCTCAAAGGTATGGTTGTGTAGAGAAGGTTTATGGATGCCTGTTCAGTACCTGAAGGGAGCCACTTCAGTACACCAATAACCCAGGATTACAACGATGTGCCAGTAGCACATAGTTCCTGAAGAGAGACACTTCAGTAGGTCAATAACCCAGGATTACCACGTTGTGTCAAGAGTACAGCACACACTTCTGGACCAATTCTGGACCTATCTCTTCATCATCTATGGATAATATTTGATTGAAGACAAAAGATAACAAATTGAGATAAGATATGATAATGATGTTTATTTTACAGGTGACAAGTTGTCAGTCTCGCCCCCAACTTTCCTTAGTCTGCTCCTACGACATGCCTGCACAGAAGAAAATGACCCTATTCTTTGCAGTACCCTGAACTGAAAGTCCAGATCCAGATTATCAGACGGAGGATAATAATAATACAATACTGATAGAAATATGAATTACAATAATAGCTACTGTCTTCTTTGATCGTATCTCAAATTATAACTTCACAGACGATATCTGAGAGAATTGACACAGTTCACGGTGAATAACGACATACAAATAGCAACGTGTCCGAAATGTGGTGATGATGATCAGATGAATAACACTAACAAATCAATCAATAAATCAATCAATAAATAAATAAATAAATAAATCCAATCAAATCAATCAATCAATCAAACAATCAACTAACCAGTCAGCCAACCAAGAAATCAGCCAATCAACAAACAAAAAATAACTAGCAAACGCACTAAGGGTTGCATACTTTCATATAAAGGGATTACTCGATCATCGCCATCATCAACTCTTTCCGTGACGTCACAAATCTACCGTCTAGTTATCCTTTGCTATTCGGATCAGTACAAGCTAGCAGCAGTTATCCCACTGCTGCAACAAAAACTTAACCAAGTGGGGTTAGATTAACTACCGAGGCTACATTGTTATAGTTATATCACACAACCTCAATAATAACAGAAGAATAACCCGTTATGTAATATGAAAGAAAAATCAATGGCTCTTTGCAAATATCGAATTTAACCGCGGTAATAAAATAACAATTTATCAACAAGTATCAGCACAACTATAAATTAGCAGTTCTCAGCCTGTTATATCGCCTCCATCTGGTAGAAATCAGGTATATGGCCCCCATCAGAGAGAAATCAGGTATATGGCCCCCATCTGGTAGAAATCAGGTATATGGCCCCCATCAGAGAGAAATCAGTTATATGGCCCCCGTTTGAGAGAAATCAGTTATATGGCACACATCTGAGAGAAATCAGTTATATGGCCCCCATCAGAGAGAAATCAGGCATATGGCCCCCATCAGAGAGAAATCAGTTATATGGCCCCATCAGAGAGAAATCAGTTATATGGCCCCATCAGAGAGAAATCAGGTATATGGCCCCCATCTGGTAGAAATCAGATATATGGCCCCCATCAGAGAGAAATTTTTTATATGGCCCCCATCTGGTAGAAATCAGGTATATGGCCCCCATCAGAGAGAAATCAGTTATATGGCCCCCATCTGGTAGAAATCAGGTATATGGCCCCCATCAGAGAGAAATCAGTTATATGGCCCCCATCTGGTAGAAATCAGGTATATGGCCCCCATCAGAGAGAAATCAGTTTTATGGCCCCAATCTGAGAGAAATCAGGTATATGTCCCCCATCAGAGAGAAATCAGCTATATGGCCCCCATCTGGTAGAAATCAGGTATATGGCCCCAATCAGAGAGAAATCAGTTATATTGCTCCCATCAGAGAGAAATCATGTATATGGTCCCCATCTGGTAGAAATCAGGTGTATGGCCCCATCTTGTAGAAATCAGGTATATGGCCCCATCAGAGAGAAATCAGGTATATGGCCTCCATCAGAGAGAAATCAATGATTTAACCCCATTAGAGAGAAATTCGTTATATGGCCCCTATCAGAGAGAAACCAGTTACATGACCCCTATCTGAGAGAAATGAGCTGATGAAATGAGAAATGAGTCACTGCCATCAGAGAGAAATGACTACTTGTAGAAAAGGTGTCACAGAATCACAAAATATTGAAATTGATTGGTCACTGACCCGTCTTTGACGGCAGGGAAGGGGGAGGGGCAGGTGGATATACTTGGATTTAGTGAGATATATAGTAATTAGTGTCACATAGATTCTCACAATCTCTAACAAATGGAGATATGTTTTATCTGTTGTAAATGGAGATATGCTTTATCTGTTGTAAATGGAGATATGCTTTATCTGTTGTAAATGGAGATATGCTTTATCTGTTGTAAATGGAGATATGCTATATCTGTTGTAAATGGAGATATGCTTTATCTGTTGTAAATGGAGGTAAACTTTACATGTTGTGAATGGGGATAGACATTACCTGTTGTAAATGAGGACATACTTTATCTGTTGCAAATGGAGATATACTTTACCTGATGTAAATGGAGATGTACTGTACCTGTTGTAATTCGCTCTGAAGTCATGTCGGGTAAGAACGAGAAGCTAGAAATTGTATCAGTATCAATAACCTTGCACGACGTAAACATGACTTATAGAGGTTGAATGTGAAGTTGACTGTCGCATTCCAGTGTGAAGTTGACTGTCTCATCCAAATATGAAGTTGACTGTATCATTCCAATGTGGAGTTGATTGTCTCATCCCAATGTGAAGTTGATTGTCTCATACCAATCTGAAGTTGACGTGTCTCATCCCAATGTGAAGTTTTTTGTCTCATCCCAATGTGAAGTTTTTTGTCTCATTCCAATGTGAAGTTGAAGTGTCTCATTCCAATGTGAATTTGACTGTCGCATTCCAATGTGAAGTTGACTGACGCATTCCAGTGTGAAGTTGATTGTCTCATCTCAATGTGAAGATGATCGTCTCATTCCAATGTGGAGTTGACTCGCATCCTAAAGTGGAGTTGACTCTCATCCCAATATAAAGTTGACTATCTCATCACAATGTGGAGTTGATTGGCTCATCTTAATTTGGAGTAGACTGATTCATCCCAGTGTGGAATTGACTCTCATCCCAATGTGGAGTTGACTGTCTCATCAAAATATGAAGTTGACTGTCTCATTCCAATGTGGAGTTGACTGTCTCATCCAAATATGAAGTTGACTGTCTCATTCCAATGTGGAGTTGACTGTCTCATCCCAATGTGGAGTTAACTGTCTTATCCCAATGTGGAGTTGTCTGTCTTATCCTAATGTGGAGTTGACTGTCTTATCCCAATGTGGAGTTTACTGTCTTATCCCAATGTGAAATTGACTCTCATCCCAATGTGGAGTTGACGTTCTCATTCCAATGTGGAGTAGACTGTCTCATCCCAATGTGAAGTTTACTGTCTCATTCCAATATGGAGTTGACTGTCTCATTCCAATGTGGCGTTGACTGTCTCATTCCAATGTGGAGTTGACTGTCTCATTCCAATGTGGAGTTGACTGTCTGATTCCAATGTGGAGTTTACTGTCTTATCCGAATGTGGAGTTGACTGTCTCATCCCAATGTGGAATTGTCTATCTTGACCTAATTTGGAGTTGACTGTCTCATCCCAATGTGGAGTTATCTGTCTTATCCTAATTTGGAGTTGACTGTCTTATCCCATTGTGGAGTTAACTGTCTTATCCCAATGTGGAGTTGACTGTCTTATCCCAATGTGGAGTTGACTGTCTTATCCCAATGTGGAGTTGACTGTCTTATCCCATTGTGGAGTTAACTGTCTTATCCCAATGTGGAGTTGACTCTTATCCGAATGTGGAGTTGACTGTCTTATCCCAATGACTTACGTAGTGATGAATTCTGATAAAGACCTATCTCTGTACTGCTGTAGAAATGTGGGGGGGGGGATACATCTGTCTATTTGCATCATGATAATTACCATATAATTATCACTGGACCGATAAGAAAGTAATGGCAAACTTCCTACCGTATTTATTGTCTAGAAAATAACTACAACTAACATATGCCGGGTTGATGGCTACGTCCTGAGTATGTTATGCTACCAATTTTTTTAATTTATAGTTTTTAGCTGCAACATGCTTCGAAGTTGCAAGAATATCATGGCACTGTTACCTCCGAAGTAGAAGACTGTTCAGGGCATGGTATTGCACACAATATCAACCACATGCAGAAGACAATCAGTCATCTGGAACATGCAAAAAGGTCTGGAACATTTCTCCATGAAAAAGAATGCTCGTAAAAACATCTAGAATTGAAAGTTCAATGACTTGTCTGTGATAATGCGCAAGAGTTCTATGGGTTCCTCTTCTTCTGCGTTCGTTCTCAAACTCCTGCAGATTGGAATGATGTATCTCAGAGAACTAAATGCTTTGTGTCATGGTTTACAGATTAGCTGCAATGTGTGTGCCCTTTTATCTGACAAATCTGACTTTAGCAGGTTACTTGGTCATGTGACAATCTATGGGAGTGAGTCTGCCAACTCCATTCTCAATACCTTCTTAGTAGCCTCTTACCACATGTATGGCCAGTAAAGGTGTCGCTATTTTTTGCTCCCCTTTCACGAATGGCAACACACTGGTGATATGATTTCTATTAAATTCATCACCGAGAGATGTTATTTAACTTTGTAAAAATCTTTAAGAATTTTTGAGACCAACGGGATTTGAACCAGTCCGTTCTAACTGCACCGAATCTAAGATGCAATTTTGTCAAGACATTCAAACTGTGTACTCAAGTCACTGAGAACGGACCAATCGAGACAAGGACTATTACAACAACAACGAACATCCCGTACAGGTATTGAAATATCCTCAGTAACAACAAATTACAACCGTATTCGTTCTACAAGGGCCAATAGGTATTATTATAAAAACATATAGACGGTACAATTTTGCTTCAAATAATTGCTTATACAAGTAAAGTCAAATAGGAAGCAAAAGGATAAATTAAAAATTCTTAAGACCAACGGGAAAAGCTTGTCAACGTCCCTTGTCTTATACTTTCTATCGACAGTTGTCCCTTATTCGCACATTACATATGCCCATCATGACAGTCTACAAAACAGGACCTATTGACTAATGGAAAATCAAGCCTTCTTAATGACCGATTTGACGATTCCTGTGATTTGATTGATCGATATGATTATACTTTGTGTGACAGCTAATGAAAATCAAGGGAACCGTTAGGTGGATTATTTTAGAAGGCTTTATTTCCCATGATCTAATATGTCTTATATTGTCAAGGTCACGAGTCGATGTTCCTATACGCATAAATCAATGATTCTCAACCTGGTAGATTTTGCTAATGTCATGTTCAGGTGGTCTTTCCTATCGTGTGCTCATCTTCCTCGTGGTCATTTTCGTTGCCCTAGCATCATCTTTTTATCGATGGACATTTTTAGACTGGCATTTCGACTGATATGTCCAAAATATTGTATATACTCTATACAATTTTTTGTATGTTGTTTTTTGTTGTTGATGATATTCAACCCTTTCAGGAAATAACAATTTGCATGTGGTCTATGACATTTTGATGATTCTTTTTTATAATTGTTTTTCTTCAAATGCTTCAATTATGTTTTTCTATTTTTTGGTGATTGTCCATGATTCATGTTGATATATTGCAACTGGGAATATGCAGAAAAATTTGTTTCATATATCACTATTTTCACACATGCTGCAGGTACCTTAAAGGGGACTAAGTAATAGTGACAAATGATATGTCATGGGTGTAGCAAGAGGCGACTATGCAAGGTTTAAGTTTAAGGCGCTTCTCCATCCCGCAGATGGTAAAGATGTCTCAAAATGTCATGTGGACATCAGATCTATGAGATCGAAGGTGCAGATATCTCAGTATAACTGTAGAACTCGATACAGCCTATTCCATTCTCTGGAATACATCCTTCAAACCGACAGGAAGGTGAGAACGTCTACAGGACTACAAATAATGTTACTCAATCACAGTAGTACACACACACGCACACACACACACACATACACAGAGAAATCACAATTAGGTCGTCAGAACACGTGCAAATGACTCATAAAAACAAAAAAACAAAAAGGAAGCGCTCACGGTGTGACCTCGTTTATTCTATTGTTAATATTATTATAGATGTATTCGCAATACTGTACAACTACAAATGAACTATAAATATACCAAGTTATAATACATACTGTCATCACAGGCCGTCTTTCCTTTTTCACAAACAATGAAACTCTGGTTTGTTTGTTGTATTGTTGTCTGGTTTATTTGTGAACTTGTTCCAATCTGTCTACGCATTAAAGAAGAGTGTGTTTGTGTGAGAGTATGCGAGTGCGTATGTATGAAAATATGCAAATGCGTATGTGTGTATACTTCGGTCAAATACTTCTTCTAGAAACATGTTCTGTGGACTGGTGACACTAAGCGTCAGCAATCACAACACAGCAGAATCAGCTTTCTTACGTGTTGTCTTTGACAATTGCTGTACTTTTCGTTGGTCATTATTTATATACTTTGTATACTTCCAACGCCGATCAACGAAATGCACGGAAATAATCTAAAATATTATCCAAAATGAGTGACTGGATTCTGTAAGTAATCGTCTATTGGCGAAAGTCATATACTAGATGTCTGACAGTTGACTGTTGGTGACATCTCCAAGTCATGTACTAGATGTCTGATATTTGACTGTTGGTGACATCTCCAAGTCATGTACTAGATGTCTGACATTTGACTGTTGGTGACATCTCCAAGTCATGTACTAGATGTCTGACAGTTGACTGTTGGTGACATCTCCAAGTCATGTACTAGATGTCTGACAGTTGACTGTTGGTGACATCTCCAAGTCATGTACTAGATGTCTGACAGTTGACTGTTGGTGACATCTCCAAGTCATGTACTAGATGTCTGACAGTTGACTGTTGGTGACATCTCCAAGTCATGTACTAGATGTCTGACAGTTGACTGTTGGTGACATCTCCAAGTCATGTACTAGATGTCTGACAGTTGACTGTTGGTGACATCTCCAAGTCATGTACTAGATGCCTGACAGTTGACTGTTAGTGACATCTCCAAGTCATGTACTAGATGTCTGACAGTTGACTGTTGGTGACATCTCCAAGTCATGTACTAGATGTCTGATATTTGACTGTTGGTGACATCTCCAAGAAATACGAGCGATTAACTCTAGCTTTCTGTATGCTTTTAGGTGGTTTCTCTAGAGCAGGGGTCCTCAACCTTTCCAGACGGCGAGCACCGCCCTCATGCAATCGCCAGTGCTCAACAACACTTTGTTAACTCGCTTGGAGCGAGCAAATGTCCTTTTACAGAAATATTGTGCTCGCAAGCACCAGGTTGAGAACGTCTTTTCTAGAACTTCCTTTCATACCCAGAAATTGTCATCTTTCAGCATTTTGCAAAGTCTGGTGAATAAAGCTCTTACAGTAGCCCTGGCGTAACTGATTTATGCATCTCATTCTGTGTACCATGCCAAAATAAAGTATACGCACAGTGATCAATGTTAATACCCGATCAGGCAAAACCAATAACACATATTATATGATCTATATTTGAAGAAAGATTTGCATTCAGCCAAGTCTTCGATTATACGTTTCGTCCTTCTAAGCATTGAAACTAGTGTGCGTTTTTTTATCTGTGCATGTCTGTGAGATGGAAGGATATATGGGCGTGTCTGTGAGATCGAAGGATATATGGGCGTGTCTGTGAGATCGAAGGATATATGGGCGTGTCTGAGATCGAAGGATATATGGGCGTGTCTGTGAGATCGAAGGATGTATGGGATGTCTGTAAGATCGAAGGATATATGGGCGTGTCTGTGAGATAGAGGTATAGGCGTGTCTGTGAGAGAGGTATAGGCGTATCTGTGAGATAGAGGTATAGGCGTGTCTCTGAGATAGGACATATAGGCGCGTCTGTGATATCGAAATTGAAATAGAGACGTCTTCTAGCTATGAAATTGACACTTTTTGTTGTAATGTAGTTCTTAAAAAATGTTAAAAAGTATGTGTTTGCACAATTATATTTCAAAATTCAATTCAGACAAGTGGTACATTAATAATAAATAAAACAATTAATAATACGTCATTCTTTGTTTTTTGCTCATTTGTACACATGGTATGGACATCGCTATACAGCGCCAACTTATAGAATTGGTTAAACTAGGGTAGAACAGAAGTCTAAATATACTATAGAACAGAAGAATAAAACTACATCAGAACAGTACAATTAGATTAGAACATTGAAATTAGATTAGAAAGTAAAAATAGACCATAACAGTAAAATTAGATCAGAACAGTAAAACTAGATTAGAACGGTAAAACTAGATTAGAACAATAACATTAGATCACAAAAGTAAGATTAGGATAGAATAAAAAATCTACTTCTTCTTCATCTGCGTTCGTTCTCAAACTCCTGCAGATTATCAGGATGTAGTCATTAGAACGGAATGCGTTGTGTCATGGTTTACAGCACTGCTGCGATATCTGCACTTTTCGGCCTGATACATCCGACTTCAGCATGGAAAAATTCTACATTATAAATGTCAAACGATAGAAAAACAATCTATCTTTTTATGTTATTTTAGCTATGTGCCCCTTTATGCCTTGCAGCATCAGGGGTAGAAGAGTTCTCTAGAGATGTATTTCTAGGAAAAAATCAAACTACACAATAACATCGACGATAAACTATATTACTGACATCTAAATGATAATAGTCTAGATTAGAATAGAGCAGTAAAACTAGACAGCAAAAAATCAGCAACCAGTAACAACACAGAAAAAAGATGCAAGGACAGAACAATATAAACATATACAAGAAAAGTAGATGATCTATAAGAGGAAACTAGTAATAAGATTTGGAAGTTATTAAACTAACCTTCCCAACTAACAACAATAATATGCATTCTTTGTAAATATTAAAATACATAGGAACGTTCAAAGCAAATTGGCGGCGTCTGTGCCAATCAACATAAATATAAACTTTACATTATAAATTATTCAATCCTATCTGGCATGTGAAATGACAAGGACAGTACATCAATAACCTCGTGCCACGTTCAACAAGTCTACATTTGCTTCATACAACAATAGCAACTACTTGCTGGTTTAACACAATAAACAACAATAGCAACTTATTGCTGGTTTAACGCAATAAACAGCTAAAAAATATACAACTGTATAAAAGGATGTATAAAAAGTATGACTTGTTTTCCTTGTTGTTTTGTTGGTCCAACATTTTCATAATTTGACAAAAATAAAACAGAACGTGACGTGCAACTAACAATTTCGAAAAGTACAGCTGAAAAATATGAGAAGAAACGAAAGAAAATTGTGTGAATGTAAGACAATTCGATATTTAATCTGAGTTATATATAGATGTAACTTTCTTTCGTTCTTTTTTCTTTTTTGTTTAATAAAATCATGGTACATTGCTTATCGTACAGTGTAAACTGTATTTCCTTGTTGGTCTGGACAGACGGTCTGAAACATACCGGTATCAGGTGGAGTTGAGGTGGTACGAGCAGGGCAAGACTTCTCATGGCTGAATTTATGTGTCACAGAGGAGATATGGGAATGTCACGTTATACAGTTCACGCTGTATGTCTGTTATATACAGGGCGATTCACGCAGGCGTGACACTTGTGGTATCTAGGTAACTAACACGGAAGGGGCTGTCCATACATTGTGTTCACTATGGTGAAAGACAGTTGTTGACAAGGGGAGGATTTGATAAAAGTTGACGTCAACAATAGTTTTTATACAGAATGAAATTGTTTCAATGTGACAAATTTTGGAGAAAAAAATAAAAAAAATTGTCTGGAGTTTTTGTTGTAATTATTATGAAATTTTGTTTATGAGAGAGGAGGGGTTGGAGGGGGGGGGGGGGGTTATTGACAAACTTAAGAAGTTGTGGTGCGCTTGTCTGAATTCCTGACAGATGTTCACAAGGGAAGGAGTAAAAAATCGATAAATAATTGTTGACATAATTAATAGACAGTAAATATAATAATAGGCAATATAACATTTCATTTCGCGATGCCTATGTAATGTGGCTCTGATGTACATGCCCATATCTGTGGCTCTGATGTACATGCCCATATCTGTGGCTCTGATGTACATGCCCACCATATATGTGGCTCTGATGTACATGCCCACCATATCTGTGGCTCTGATGTACATGCCCATATCTGTGGCTCTGATGTACATGCCCATATCTGTGGCTCTGATGTACATGCCCATATCTGTGGCTCTGATGTACATGCCCATATCTGTGGCTCTGATGTACATGCCCATATCTGTGGCTCTGATGTACATGCCCATATCTGTGGCTCTGATGTACATGCCCATATCTGTGGCTCTGATGTACATGCCCATATCTGTGGCTCTGATGTACATGCCCATATCTGTGGCTCTGATGTACATGCCCATATCTGTGGCTCTGATGTACATGCCCATATCTGTGGCTCTGATGTACATGCCCATATCTGTGGCTCTGATGTACATGCCCATATCTGTGGCTCTGATGTACATGCCCATATATGTGGCTCTGATGTACATGCCCATACCTGTGGCTCTGATGTACATGCCCATATCTGTGGCTCTGATGTACATGCCCATATCTGTGGCTCTGATGTACATGCCCATATCTGTGGCTCTGATGTACATGCCCATATCTGTGGCTCTGATGTACATGCCCATATCTGTGGCTCTGACGTACATAACCGCCTGTGAGTTCTAAGATAACGAAGTTCATATTCTACTTCAGGCATTTGTGCATCATGATGGTTCAGAAAGCAATGCTGAAAGTGAATACTTAGTTTATTTTTTTGATACAGTTGATACATTCTTTTCAGAACTTAGTTTTCTTGATGGATCTTCTTGCGATGCTGCTTTAGCGAGAGAGTGGCATAGGTTTGTCTTGTTGAGAAAATAGAGTA
Source organism: Meghimatium bilineatum (assembly GCA_034231615.1). Taxonomy (NCBI): domain Eukaryota; kingdom Metazoa; phylum Mollusca; class Gastropoda; order Stylommatophora; family Philomycidae; genus Meghimatium; species Meghimatium bilineatum. The sequence continues at coordinate 98,842,814 of CM067322.1, read as the reverse complement.
TCTTATCCATCGTTGTAGTGGTCGACCTTTTATTCCTGCTACCCGCAACCATACCATCCATTGTTAATTTTTCCATGTTGTTATGTCTCTGTATATTGCCGATTCATATCAACTTTCTTATTATAACATATAATTACCCCAAAAAGTCATAGAAGATCCCACAATGAGGGTGGGCTGCGGTAATATAAGTAACAAAGTAATTATATTGAGCTAGTGTTTTCGTCGTCATTCATTTTATTACAGCTGTTTTACAATCTTTTTAATTGGTAGTGCTAGATATTCGTAATAAATATTTACTTGTTTAATATAATTGTTATTATAATGTTGTTTAAAATGTGTCGGACCAGTGGTGCACACACACAAAAATGGTGACACAGCGTATTTCCAGTCTCTGGACTATATTCTGCTGGAAGTCTAGTTGGATCATGGTCTGCTACAGAAGAGATCCAGCGGGAGTTTGAGAATGAATGCTGAAGAAGAGGTTTAAAAGCCATTCCTTTGCAAAGTTTAGTGTTATCATTTCTTGATTAAATATTTTTCCACTTTCCGTGGTATTCTGAATATTCCTCTGTAGCATATCATTTCCAAGGCAGCTGCTACAAATATATGCTCAATATTTGACTATTTAAGTCTTCGAAAAAATTTCATCAAATGTTTCTGAGAAATGAATAATATTTTGTTTTTTCTTCCGTCGTAGTCGACAATGACCATTCAGCTCAACTGTGATGATGAAGATGACGATGTTTGCGGTATGGTCAACTGTGACTAATGAGACATATACAGTTATAGTGAAGATGTTCAGGATAGTTGATGAGTTATGACTAGCACTGAAATTTGTTTTAAGTGTGGAGGAGTTGCACCATTCGTTGACCAGACTCTTTCTTCCTGATCCAACAGTGTTTCAGTGGCAAGATACATCAAGACAACTGGAGATGTACCAGGATGCAGTGGGTGACCACAATGTTTTATATTCAGCATATGCCAGCTCGGTAGTAGAGTTGTTAGTTGACCAGACTCACATGCACAACTTGCTCGCACTTGTTAATGGTTCAAAAGCAGACCGTCCATATTATATTGGCGATGAGGTTAGGTGTATTAGGATGCCTACTAACTCAGAAATAGTTGAATAATAATTTCCTATAATGATATGTTTCACTTATTTTATCTAAAGTTTTGCTTACTCCCCACAAAAAGTATTCATTCTTGTGTAAATCAACCTTTATAATTCTAATGATGTATGCTGATATGTGCCGTTACCTAAACCGAGCCCCTCGTAATTTATACAGACCATTGGACTCATCGGTTTTCATCTAGACTGACGCTGTTTGATTGTTACGGTAATGTTCATTGGCTGTCACACAAAGTTACCAATACAAAAAATGGGAAAGTCTAACAGCGTCACTTTAATGAATGATTCCAATGAGTTATCCGGACTTTAATTAGTTCTAGACAGAACAAATCACACAATGTTATCAAATAATTCAAAATACAATTATAATCTACCTTCTAAAAATAGCAGTATACAAATTTATTAGATAATTCCTAAAAACTGTGTACATGTATACATATAAACGTGTGTTTACTCCCACTGTTAACGTTGAACATTGCCAGACATCAATATTGTCACCAAGGAAATATTCTCAACAAAAATCTATATTCTGACAGAACATATGTCAGAAGCAGTACACAGATCAATAAACACTTCAATTGTCCTGGCAACATCTATAATTGAAGCATTGGAAAACTGTACTTGACAACAGAAAATGTGCACGCTACAACAGTTTCTGAGATGTCAACTTTTATCCTGTCTGGTTGTGTCAAGTCTCTTTTAGTGTGAGATTTTGAAAAGTCTATTGTAGTTGTTTCTCAACACCTTTTTTATTACAATCCACTCGGTGTGACTTTTGCTAATAATTTCTGATTTCGATGATCTTCCATACTACAATACTAAATCAAGGTTGCCACAGTTTGGTCATATCTGTGCCAAACATTATAAATTTGGACATTTTATAATGTCACTGCACATGATATTTATATTGTGATCATTAGCGTATTTTTGTTCACTTTGAAAATGTACTAATTCTTGATTCTTGACTGTGGGCATTCCCATATATGCTCTGCTTGCCGTTCCGTCAGCCATCTAAAAGTGTATCAGCTCAGTGTCCCAGTCAGTTGCTGATTACGAGTTCTTCTGATCTTTCCGGAGAGGGAGCACATTCTCCCATCGCCTCTAACTCTAATGTATTAACAGGTAACAATTTCTGGAGGCTATCACTTAAATCTGCGTGGGCACTTTCGTATGATTTATACTCTTGGCACGCGGCGAGATTGCTCCATTCAAACAGATGGAGTACATATGGGGGTAACAGGAGTGCATTTAAGACAATCCTCAACTCCTTCTTTAAATATTTTTGTGTGTGTGAACATTTATCATATATTGTTGGTTTTACTTAGTTATTTTAGCATTTTTTTAAACTTTGTAATTTGTATTTCCACACTTAAATGAGCTATATGAACTACCTTGACTATCAAAGACCTCGCTACAAGAGAAAAGAAGGAAGAAAAATAGCTGACATGAAATTAACTAAACGCAAAAATTAACACATTAAACGCCATACTACAAAAAGCTGTATTGACTCATATTGAAACGAAAATGTATGCTACAATTCCCAATGACTAGTTTTTGACTAAAGTTGTCTCCGATAATTTGCAAATAAGATTGTACACACAGAAGATAGTTGAGGGATTGAGAAGATGGTTGAGGGGTTGAGATGATGGTTGAGGGGTTGAGAAGATGGTTGAGAAGATGGTTGAGGGGTTGAGAAGGTAGTTGAGGGGTTGAGAAGATGGTTGAGAAGATGGTTGAGAAGATAGTTGAGGGGTTGAGAAGATGGTTGAGGGGTTGAGAAGATGGTTGAAGGGTTTATAAGATGGTTGATGGGTTTAGAAGATGGTTGAGGGGTTGAGAAGATGATTACAGGGTTGATAAGATGATTGAGGGGTTGAGAAGATGGTAAAGGGGGAATTTAAAATTACTTCGACACAATCTTATTTCTGAAAGCACACAATTCCTAGATATCTTTGCATTTTAATTAATTTCCACAGTGTTTCCACTCAAAATTTCGTTTATAGACTAGGTCAACTACAACTGTGTAGTCTTTTAATTCTAAATATATTGTAACATTACACATTTTTTTCTAAACATTTAAATTTATTGTGTTTAGATGATCTGAAATCAATATTAATTCATGTAATTCATCAAATCAATCATAAAAAACATATTTGATCAAAACTATCTTATATGTCTTCCATAATTAGCACAAAATAGGTAATACCCATGTCAGTTTCTACTCTTTCAGCAGATGGTAAAGTGCATTATATGATGATATTTCTCGTGGCACGTTCTATACATATATTGCATCAACACATTTTTGACAATTTTTGTCACCCCCTTCACACCTATTGCCAAGAATCAATAGACCCCCACTTTTCACTTTCCATAAGTATGTCAAAATCCCCCCTCCCCAATCCGCTAAATAATTGTTTTCCAGAAAAAGTACCAAATAATAACACCACAATTGAAAAATTGTATTTTCAAATTCACAATTTACATTTGTGTATAACGATCGTTTTTTTGGCGTAAATTTGGTCAACTCCTCACCCCCAATCATCAACTATCAAACTATTCCAGAACCTCTCCCCCCCCCCAATTGTTGACGTAATATATGAACAGTCACATATCATACAATCACGACATGACATATACAAGCATTTATTTTATTATCATATCCGATTGCAGTCTCGATCAAGATATATACAATCAATATTCAATCACGAAATTGCAAGCAACAAACACAATCAAGCAGAGACATACAACACCAATGCATAAACTGAATTATATATTAAAGTTGCAAATTAATTAATGATAAATTACTATACTGTACAACATTGATTCTCTGTATCAAATCATAACAAAGTAATAAATAGAAATGCAAATAAATATCAATATTATACTGCTGCCATTTTTTTTGTCCAGGTTAAAAAAAAACCCCACGCACACAAGTCATCCAGTGTGATTATCTTCACGGTCATTTAGAGATATTTTTTTTTAAATCATGATATGACGTCACAGTAGCAGTCGGTTGTCTCGACGCGTTGCCAAGATGCACAGTCTTTAAGTACTTCTTCACGAGTATAGCTGGGTAATGTATGAGCCTCGTACATATCTAATCCTTCTCAAGAATGGTCCTGCGTACTGATATATACCGTCACTTTTCTTCTCTTAAACGACTTGGTATGTGATTTTTATTGGATGGCGTTACAAAATAAATGCAGCGACCAATAATCAGTTGCATCAGCCAATGTAAGTTACGCTGTGTCGGATCAGCACGCAGCACTATTCTTGAAAAGGACTTGATAACTGTAAGGGAAATCCCCGATATTTCTGGTAACAAACCAACTGCTTTTGTGATGTTGCATAATGACCTTATATAGCCATGGTTACCACTTATAATTTAAATAAAAGCATAAAAAGAACAAATAGGCTAGAAACGTCTCAATTAGATTGTTAAATCTAAATTAGTGATTTGTTTTCAACAAATAGCCACTTCTTATTTTAAGAAACCGAATGTTTGCAAATTTAACAAGAAGATCTAAGCTATCAAGAAAAGAATAAATAAAACAAGCTGGTGGTACGTAAATACATCAAAGTAGTTGTCCATTTTCGTAAAAAAAAAACAAAAAAACTTGCTCCATTCTTTTGAGAATGCAAAGATGGAATGTTGTTGAAAGGCTATATCAATATTCTATGCAAGATCGATATCTGATTGATGCTATATGTTGAGATAAAATGCATTGTACGTGAAGTGCTGTCAGAGGGACGATTCTGAGGTTACATTTCAAGTACTTTTAGGGGGATTTTGGAACTGGTAGTAAGCATGGAAAATAAACAATTCTACAGTTGGTCTTCAACACAATCTCATAAAAGAAAACATGGAGGTTGACAAACTGTAGGTAATACTGTTCGTCCATCTTACTGACTAGAACAACGCCATATGAATATATGATAACACATATCAAACTATGTCTTCAATTGGGTGTGTGTAATAACGCAGAACAGAAGATGATAGGTCATTGTGATGGTGTCTGTGTATCTATCTATCTATTGTAATTTCCACTTGTGCCACTAATCGTCGTGGAGAATCGCCTGGAAACTAGAGTAAACGAGTTTTTCCCTACTTTACATCTAACATCTAATTTCACACACAGTGATCTTTTTCAGTAGTACCTTTGTCAATGGCCATGTTTGACATTCGTAACACAGAGTTGGTATAAAAATACTGTTTATCAATTGTCGTTTTGCCATGGTGGTGTATGGCTCAGCATGTGGTTCAGCGAAGGAGACCATGGGAAAACTACAATCAATGGGTGTCTGTGTAGGATATAAGGTTTTCTTTTGTTCCTAAGTTAATTCTCAAACTCCTGCATGTTAGCAGCACGGTATCCAGAGAACAGAATGCGTTGTGTCATGTGTTTAGCCGTTTAGCTGTGATATGTGTGCCTTTCGACCGATACATGCGTCTTCAACATAACCCATCTGTTAATTTGATTCTTTATGGATGAGACGGAATCTTTCATCCCCAAAAGCCTGCTTATTCGCCTCGCACGAATTAGCTGGCAGGTAACACAGCGTTTGTAATTACTAGCAGGGTTTAGTAAAATGTTTGAAATTACTAGCAGGGTTTAGTAAAATGTTTGAAATTACTAGAGGGGTTTGTTTACTGGAAGGTTTGAAATTACTAGAGAGGTTTAGTAGAAGGTTTGAAATCGTATGATAAAATTACCATGATGAATTTGTGCAAAGAACTAAACAAATTTCAGTGGAGGAAGAACTAAACAAACTCCAGTGGAGGAAGAACTAAACAAACTCCAGTGAAGGAAGAACTAAAGACACTGCGCTGTTGACATTGTTCTGGAACCTACATGGGAAGGAGTAAAACAGAAAGATCCAGAAATTCCTTCAGAAAAGCTCATAGCGGACAGTGACACTGCGCACCTGCGGCGCTTCTAAATGTATATAGTAGTCTTTCCAATAATACAATGATTGGGAATATTTGTTCCCAGCTAATGTGTATCCGTACCTTCAGAAACTAAGTGTGAGTAACTAGAATTAATGTCCGTACCTTCAGAAACTAAGTGTGAGTAACTAGAATTAATGTCCGTACCTTCAGAAACTAAGTGTGAGTAACTAGAATTAATGTCCGTACCTTCAGAAACTAAGTGTGAGTAACTAGAATTAATGTCCGTACCTTCAGAAACTAAGTGTGAGTAACTAGAATTAATGTCCGTACCTTCAGAAACTAAGTTTGAGTAGAATTACAAGACGTTCAATGAAAACATGAGATGCGATGTGGAAAGACATTTTGCTGTTGGACATGCTGGTAGGCTCTAGGTCATCAAGGTTTTTGTTTCATAACCCAACAAATCAACAACAACATGTGAATAATTTATGTTAATAAATTTTAGATTAAGCAAAAACAACACATTGGAGCCATGATATTTTGTATATAAACAATATATGGTTTCTCACTATTGTTTTGCAACGATGAACCTCTTATGTCCTTGGATACTCTGCGGTAAATTGAAATCCTGTTACGTAAATTGTTTTTTTAAAAGTAGTTCTCAACTTGTGCTAAATGACCCCCAATCCCACCAGCAATCCACGAAGATTTAAAGAGGAAAGTTGAGGGGGGGGGGGTGGGAATAAATTGAGTCACATCCTTTCTAAAGTGGGTGGGGGGTGCATGTGGGGGTGTGCACGGACATGTAGGGTTGTGTGCACGGACATGCATCTATTTACACCAAATTACGCATATGTATTTCCAAGTACCGAAAACATAGAAAAGCAACTGTTTATCTTCCATGTCATAAGTGATGATCAAGGAAGCTATGGGATGGAGTTGGTTATCCCATCTCATATAGGATCAACGTGACCCAAAAGTCATGCTGAAATCTGATATATTATACAGAAAGGCGCAGACATCGCAGCATAGCTGTAAACCTTGACTGAACTCCGAACGACATGTTGCTAAAATGTAGGAGTATGATAACGAACGCAGAAGAAGAAGAACAACGAAATTTAACCAGAATTATGGTAACAGGTTCTCAATAATACATAAAACTTCGGGGGTCACAGGCACAAGAATGTATCAAAAGGAGGCTACGGGAGAAACACTTTACCAAAACGAGGCTACAGGAGAATACAATTTATCATGTAAAGATTACGGGAGGGAAAAAGATTTATCAAAAGGAAGCTATGAGAGCAAAAATTTATGAAAAGGAGGCTACTAGCTCAAAAATGTACGAAAAGGGGGTTACTAATGAAACTTATCCTAAACTGATGCTAAGGGGGGGGGGGGGGGGGGAGTCCGGCAACGGGTGAAAACAGGTTTAGAATCACTGATTTATTCTTAATTTATTTTTAGTTGTGAAGGATGAAGGCTTTACCAGACCGCTTTCGTTTTTTGGCACTGGAAGAAATGCTTCTGAACTGTGTCTAAAACATATTCGTAGATGGTAGCCTTGTTGTGTGATTGGAGGTGGTCTTTTTGGTTATTTACAGTATATTTTCATCACAACAAGTGGTGGAATTAAAGTCTAAAATTATTGTGTTGGACTGATACTGTAATAATCTTAACATTTGTAGACTATTTTCTAATGTTTTATGATTGACACTTAAATTTGTACAAGCTGATATCCCTATCAGTTTGTGTTTTGTCGATTATCGAAAGGCGAGAAATTAATATCGACACTATAACCTGTCAATCCATGTCGTAGGAGGCGACTAAGGAAGTTTTGAAATGCAGTTTGCAGTCCACATGGTCAAAGTAGCCTAGATGTCATGGTTAATTCTGATGTATTAGGCCGAAAGGCGCATATAGCGCAGCTAGGCTGTAAACAATGGCACAAAGTATTTCGTTCTTCAATTTAAACTGTATACAAGGGGCTTCATCTTGTATAGCGGACACAGACAAGGGGCTTAATCTTGTATAGCGGACACAGAAAAGGGGCTTAATCTTGTATAGTTCTAATATTCTAAAGCATCTTCATCATATGACAATATTTCCAGCATACAGTGTTCTCCGTGGATGTTCTCAAACTTTTCACGATTCTGGGCGAATGCTGCAGCTATGGACATTGTGGATATCCATTGTCGTCTTTGTTCTATTACCAGCATCCATGTATTCCCATGCTGTTGTGTCTCTTTATATAGCCCACAATTTTTTAGCTGTCATGTTCTAATGTTGTTAAGAAGCCATTCCTCTTACACATTTAATGTTTTTAACTGTGCTTCGTCATTCTCGCTTCCTATGTAAGTCTCTATATTATTCGACGAGATTTTTATTCATCCCATTTAGAGGGCAACCATTCACTTTGCCACTGATTTATTAAAGTGTCCACGTTTCACAACATTAAATTGATACTGTGAATAACCTTGCTCTAACTAGACGTAACTTAGCTTTACACATGATGCCTAACCAAAGATCTTTTTCATTTGAGTTATTTTTAATGTCGTGGTTTCAATTCTCGTAGTTTCTGTTGCACAAACTCACGAACTGTTAATGTTTACTCCTAATATTCTAACGCAACACTCACAAACACCTGAGATAAAACACTCACTCCAGCATCACCGTTCACATCTTCAGCATCACCGTTGACATCTTAAAACGTTGACAAAACATTGGTAGTTTATAGGTAAGATACGATGATGTGCTGAGCAAGAAAATATGCATGAATTCATATCATCTAATAAACATTTGTAACACAAAAATGCGATAACAAGTACAGACTGAAACGGTAGCAATGGAAGTGGGTGGTGATGCGTGAACAGAGAACGATGACAATGGTATTTACAATGTGAACTAAGTTGATCTCCTCCTCGGGTCAGACCTCTGTTGCCAAATACTCATCGCCGTAATGAGAGTGCTTATGATATTGATGTTGTAGATTTTGTTGCTGCTGAGGTGTGTGAGATCGAGCAGTCGGGGATGGTGATGTTGATCGGTAAACTGTGCCCACATACATTGGACTCTGGATATTGTCTCTAGAATACCTATCAACACGACCGCTCAGCTCCAGCAGCTTCGGTCTTACAACGGTTTGAACATTTTGAGATTGATTATCCTGGTAGTCACTGAAAAAACAACAACAATTAATTAGTATCGATACTTCAAAAACAACAATTAATTAGTATCGATACATCAAAAACAACAATTAATTAGTATCGATACTTCAAAAACAACAATTAATTAGTATCGATACTTCAATAACAACAATTAATTAGTATCGATACATCAAAACCAACAATAAATTGCTATTTTACGAACCGACAATTAGTATCACATAAATGAATTTCGTTATCAACCTAAAAAAACAATGAAAGTATCGATACTTAAAAACATTAAAAAATTAGTATCGGTGCTTCAAAAATAAACAATTAGTATAGATATTCCTAATCTTCAGTGTTCATTCTCAAACTCCCGCTGGTTCTCTCTTGCAGCAGGATAAAAGACCTACTAGGTTTCCAGCAGAATGTAGTCCAGAGAATAAAAAATGCGTTGTTGACGTTTTATTTGCCTCAATGTCGCTACACATCCGTCATAGGAGGAATATAGATATTTAAAAAAAAAAACAATGAACTAATAATATCGATACCAAGAGACAAGAACTGCTTTAATTCTTATTTTTTCACATTCGCTCCTTGTGGGATATAAGACAACAACAATCTACGACGATTTCTTTATTGTGTTATCTTCATGAAACCTAACCGTCAACTCTTGATTTGTCTAGTTTCTATTGTTTTATTGTGTTATCTTCATGAAACCTAACCGTCAACTCTTGATTTGTCTAGTTTCTATTGTTTTATTGTGTTATCTTCATGAAACCTAACCGTCAACTCTTGATTTGTCTAGTTTCTATTGTTTTATTGTGTTATCTTCATGAAACCTAACCGTCAACTCTTGATTCATCTAGTTTCTATTGTTTTATTGTGTTATCTTCATGAAACCTAACCGTCAACTCTTGATTTGTCTAGTTTCTATTGTTTTATTGTGTTATCTTCATGAAACCTAACCGTCAACTCTTGATTTGTCTAGTTTCTATTGTTTTATTGTGTTATCTTCATGAAACCTAACCGTCAACTCTTGATTTGTCTAGTTTCTATTGTTTTATTGTGTTATCTTCATGAAACCTAACCGTCAACTCTTGATTTGTCTAGTTTCTATTGTTTTATTGTGTTATCTTCATGAAACCTAACCGCCAACTCTTGATTCATCTAGTTTCTATTGTTTTATTGTGTTATCTTCATGAAACCTAACCGTCAACTCTTGATTCGCCTAGTTTCTATTGTTTTATTGTGTTATCTCCATGAAACCTAACCGTCAACTCTTGATTCGTCTAGTTTCTATTATTTTACGCTAAATGTTCGCTCTTCTAACTCGACTTATTCTCTGGGGTCTCCGGTTCAGAACTTGTCTAATTATATTGCTTCACTTTTTCCGGAGTATCCTATTCGCGTTCCCCATATCTTTGATCATTATCTCCGCAGATTAGCGGGTTGTAATCTGGAGATGTGTCAGGTTTACAGATTATCTGCGATATCAGCTGCTTTTTGCCTGATACATCCTACTTTAACATGACTACTAAGTCACATTGACCCTATATGGAATGTGATAGAAACCCCCCCCCCCCCCCCCAATAACCTCCTTAGTCATCTCGTACGACATGCACGAAATGTAAACAGTACTACAATTCTTTGTTCCCCTTTTGGGCCCAATCAACACAAAAAGTAGAGAACAGAGATATCCATTGATACACATATGTACATTTGTGTTTGTAGATTAATCTATTGTCTATTTTCTTTCCCCAGGTGATTGATGGTAATATACAAGATTGCCCTTAAGCGTAGGAGTGGAAACCTCAGTTGATGCTTCAATGCCAGATGTGTCGCCTTGGTTGCTTTGAGTCCACTTTTGCTGAAGATTATATTGATGTTTTCTATGCACGACTCACTTGTTCTACATTTCGCTCTATACACGAATAGTTGTGTGGTAGATGCTCTTATTGGTACTTGTATTTAGTTTGGGTTCATTTTCAAAAGGCGATGGAACCATTTTGTGTGTGCTAAATCCGTTACTCCATGCCATTTTTTTCTGGCCCGCCTGACTAATATAAGAGTGATAAATGTGTTGGCCCCAGAGCTTAGAAAACATTATATGGACCACCAGGGGACTACAAATACACGTATACGGGTGTGAAAGTTGGACACTCATAGCAGACACGGACAAAAAAGGATTCAGAATTCTGAAAACAAGTGCCATAAACGGTTGTTAAGAATTAGTTATATAGAACAATTAGGGCCGCGTAGCGCAGTGGTTAGAGTACTGACTTCGCATATGAGTGGTCCTGTGTTCATTCCCCAGTTGAGGCGGAAATGTTTTTCAGATCGTAACGGCTCCCGGGTCTACATATACCTTAAATGGGTACTGGATTAATCCAGGAAGTAAAGACTGCGAGGGAGAGGAGATGGCTACCGCCCTAATTTTCAGTCACTGAAATGTAAGATCGCAAACATCTCACACCCCTACGGCGCTATGGGTTACTTTACTTACTATATAGAACACAAGACATATATTTGTCCGGCAGCAAATTAACAAACTTGTTTAGTTTGGACATGTAAGGAGACACGACTCACTTTATAAAGTTATTTTGCAATGAACAGTCGTTTGGTGAAAGGACGAGGACAAAGCGAGGACAAAGTTCTGGATTGATAACATCAAGGAATTGCCTGGGCCTGATTTTTTGGGCTGATGTATCCAGTGTGGCATCCCTAAGACCATGACGAATTATTGGTCTAATTGTTATTTTTATTAAAATTTATTAGACAATGCAATAGTTATTCTTAATCTATAACCTTTCTATCGCACTTCTAAGGTTTTCATTTGATGCATCCTCGTATGTTACGTGCAGTCATTGTATTTAATCTATAACTCTGTTTACTATATTAGTATGCACCATTCCGTCTATCCAGATGATAATACTAGTGTTGCACTAGAAGAAATATAATCTATGATTCGTAGTGATATGACGTAAAACACACATCTTACGTAGCCGGCAGATTTCCATCTATCCAGATGATAGTATTAGTGTTGCACTATAAGAAATATAATTTAAGATCAATAGCGATGATGGATGTGACTTAAAAGACCAATCTGAGCCACATAGAGTCTCCCACAATATGTCCAAGGAATCAAAGCCCCCACTTATACCATCGTGTAACGGTGTGTGTCTTCTTGGACGTGGAGCCTTTGAACTAAATATCACATTCTCCTTTGTTTTATACCACTCATGATTCATCCCCCCACCCCCACCACCTACCCCCAATGTAAGACAATTCATAGCATCCTGTTCTCATGATTTCATATCAATGACTGTATCATGAATATCGCTGTTTCCATACGTCTTTGTAACGAAGCTGAGGAGAACGCTGAGATCTTTTCCCAGATTATAATTTTCAATAAAGTAGATCTATCGATATTATGTCATCCTCCATCCTCCTAATGTGTCCCAGCCATCAGAGTATGTACATAATATAAGCGTAGAAAATACTGTTGTATTGACTATTATTTTCAATACATCCGTGTTAGTGACTTTGTCCTGCCATACATCAGTGTTAGTGACTTTGTCCTGCCATACATCAGTGTTAGTGACTTTGTCCTGCCATCTACTTCCAAGAATTCAACGTAGCATGTGACAACTGTTGAGTCACCTCTCCTGGTGCATATAAGTTGTCCATGTTTCACTGCCGTACAGGAGGGTACTGATAAATCAGTTTCTTTTTACAACTATATTATCTACGACCCAAAAAAAAAATGGCATTCCACTGTTATTCACTGTAAAGGTTGAAAAGGCACAAATGATTTGACATGCTGTCGAAGACAGATGTGTCAGGCCAATGGCGCAAATAAAATGGCAAGACAAGCATTTCCATTTTCTGAAATAAAGTAGGACCATTGTCCCGCTACAAGAGAGATCCAGCGGAAGTTTGAGAATGAACGCTGAAGAAGATGATTTGACTCCATTGTGTTCGGGCTATCAAATATATCTCGTCCCTCTGAACGAAATGACCTTTCTACCTAGAGCACAAATCATAGCACGTAACTCCATAGTGGGGGGGCAGATCGCTGGTGTAGTGGTTAAACCGTTCGCTGTGTACGTAAGAGGTTAAAGGTTCGAACCACGCTCGTGTCTTGTACCGTCAATTTGTTTTTTAAGATTCCTGATGATTATAGCAAGGAGCTACGGAGTTACGTGCTGTGAGTGGTATTTTGGACATTTGATAAGCCTAAGCAGATGAAATCAAACCTCTACAATTATTCAAATGTTTTTTTCCTTTGGTTCATTCGTAGAGCGATGTTTTTACACACCAATTTACGGCGGTTCAAATCCTGGTGGATGTAATACCTCTATTTTTTCATTAACAACGTCAAAGATAAAACTAATGGTTAAGCTTTCTAGCGCAGACGTTTTCAACTGGCTGTAAGGGACTGTGCACTAGCAAGGCACAAAATGTATTGTATTTACCCTCAACTATAATTTACCATCCCACCCCCCCCCCCCGGTCCTCGGATATAGATAATCCATTGGTGTAAATCTTGCTCTCACGCTCCAACAATGACCATCTGTTCCTGCGCTAGCCAATCAGAAAACAGCTGTTCACCTGATCATAGAAAAACATCCAAAATTCCAAAGTCACGTTTTTCATCTAGTTTGTAGTTTTTCTGATTTATTCATTTAGTAAAAGGACAAAGTTCTCCGTTTGGGCCCTTGGGATTTTCCAATTTGTAATAGATTTATTTACGAACGCACGCGCCCAGATGTGTAAAAACATTATGACGTGAGCTCGCGCGTGTGCGAGCGCGACTATCGTCCTATTAGACCAGTACGTGGTACCCATCAATATTGACTGGTTTGTGAGTTATGGTGTTCGTTGTACTGTCAATTGACTATTGATCATTGAATACAATAAATTTCGACCATAGTTGCTGAATGCCACTATTTTATATTTACTTTGACCATAGTTGCTGAATGCCACTATTTTATCTTCTGGCTCTGTTCTCAAGCTCCTGCTAGTTAGCAGGGCTAAGGAATTATTGTGTTTTGTTTCGTGTAGATGGGGGTCTTTGTTGTCTAGTAATAAGTTGATCGCGTTGTTCTTAACAGGTCGCAAGATCGAATCGTGCTCGTGACGTCTTCCTTACAAAGTGAATTGTTTGGGGATTATCGCGTGCAGTTATGGAGTTACTTGAATGGTACTCTAGGAAGGTGTATTTATGGGGTAACTTAGTTCCACTCTCTCTCGCGATGTCAACATTGATGTGGAAATTAACAATAGACTGGCAAACGCTAGTACCGTATTTGGCAGATTACGCAAAAATGTATGGGACAGAAGAGGTATAAGAACAACCACCAAACTACAAGTATATCATGCTGCTGTTATACCAACCTTACTATACGCCTGCGAAACGTGGACAGTGTATGCTAGACATGCAAGAAAGTTAAATCATTTCCATCTTACCTGCCTACGTAAATTACTAAACATCCATTGGTGGGACAAAGTACCAGACTACGAGGTCTTGGAAAAATCAACCTCAATAAGCATCCACACAATACTTATGAAGGCGCAGGCACGCTGGGCAGGCCATCTTGTGCGTATGGAGAACTCGCGTTTGCCAAAACAAATATATTATGGAGAACTCAAGGCAGGATTTCGAAAAGCTGGTGGACAGAAAAGGTCATCCTTGAAACATCTTAACATTGACGTAGGCGCTTGGGAGAGCCTCGCTCAGGATAGAGCAGCATGGCGTTACAGCATTAGAACGGGAGCACTAGCGGCAGAAGAATTCAGACAAGAAACTGCAAGACAGAAGCGGACACGTAGAAAAGAAAAAACATCTCAACCTCACACAGATACCTTCTATTGTTGTCAATTCTGTAAAAGAACATTTTGTGCGCGCATTGGACTTGCTAGTCATTTAAAAACGCACTATTAACTTTATTATTTTATTATTTATTGTTATTATTATTAAGGTTGAGTTTTTGGTCATCGTCGATCACGACGGACGAACATCATCAGTTCCAGTGAAGTCAATCTTCTACGCATTTTCAACCTTGAAAAGTTTATGTGATGCATACGAATTTCGGCCTAACACATCCTACTTCAGCATTTCTTTTTGGTAGCCTAGACTTTTTTGTGGGATAAGATGGGATGAGAGTGAAAAGGCTGAGATACTGAAATAAGTTGTTCACTTTCAGCCGAGCTTTCAGCAAAAGCAAACTTCACTGCCAGCAGGTTCTGATAGAAGAACTAGAAGAGCATTGGTGTAAAAACAGGGGGGGGGGGGGTGTCATATTTAATTTTGTACTTGTATTATATTATAGTAATTGCAAGACATATTCATTTCCTGTTTGTGTTGTAGTAATATTGCAAGACATGTACATTTCTTACTTTTCTTATGGTAGTAATACAAGACATGTTATATTATTCAAGGGAATAAGGGAAGTTGTGTGAACTTTACAATTCCCCCTCCCCCTTTCTAACCTGTGTACCTGGTGCCAGTACAGGTGTGAACTGTACAATCCGCCCCACCTCCCTTCTTAACCTGTGTATCTGATGCTAGTATGTGCACCTATTTAAAAAATCACAGTTGAGAGAGTAATACGAAAAACATTTATAACAGTAAACTAAGAAAAAATTTTTCCACAGTTAGGTATCAAGACCAGCAGGAACTGTATAAGATCTAGGGCCTACCTAGTACTTGATGTTCACAGAATTCAAAAAAATTTTGCGACTTCTTATTATTTAATATTTTGTAATGTAATCGAGAAACGCAATATTTTTGTTATGTCACTATGTAGGTTAATCTCTGTAGTGCAATGGCTTCCGTATAAATTACTTATCAAAAGAGAAGGGATACTTCCAGCGTTACTGGTTTTTTTTTTGGGGGGGGGGGTGTTATGGGTTAGATTTAGATTTAATACTATGTCTAACACCCACCCCTCCCGGTCCTACATTCTAGCAGTATTCCTTCTCTTTCGATGCTCACTTACTTCATTAAATCGTGGCATACTTTTATCTCCACTAGGTTTAGCCATTTAAAAAAAAATATTATTCTGCAAGTGATGTAGTTTCATTGACAAAAATGTATGCAAACCATAAAACACTACCGATGAACGTAGTTTTCGGTTCATCAACAACTATTGTATCTATGTTCACTTCATATCCCTCTTATTGACGAAATAAAGGTAGGCCCTAGCTCTTGTACCGTTCCGACGAACAACTTCCCAATGTGGTAACATACACCTAGTATGCTACTGGATAGAGAGAAAGTCCCACAACCAGCAAGCCACTCTCGATTCAGTCAAAACAACATGTAAAGTTATTTTTAAGTCAAGATCCTTCCCGCAAAAAATATATTGTCTTTTCCCGGAATTTCACGCCAGAACCCCAGATCAAGTTAACCAGTCACCTATAGAACAACACAGGTCACTCTATACGCCCTAATATAACCATTAGGAATAAAATCTAAGCAGGATCGTAGATACGTTCTCCTAAACACGGGGGGCTGTGGGAGGGTGGGGAGGGTAACTTTTAAAAAGGTCATTCGTGTGTTTTTGTTTCTCATATCTTTTGCTTTTGATAAATAATTTCATCAATTTTTTATGAATAATTGTTAAAGGGGCAGCATTTTTATTTTATTTGTTGTCTTTTGGCCACATTCCTGGTACTAACAGTTATGTTCAAGGTTTTAAAAGGACATGTCTTGGACTACTAAAACAAATTCATCAGTTAACAAACAAACAGGAAACAAGTGATAACAAGACAAACAGGTAACAAGTGAGGACAAGAATGACAGAAGATTGAAATATTTACCTGAGTGGTTTTCTTGTATCCACCTGTAATGAATCCACATGTAACCTTCGATATGGTTTCTCATAATCATAGGCACATTCGCTAACAATCCCCTCTCCTTTTGTGAAAGAAACCAAAGATGTGGGACTGGAGGGGGAGATATTAGAAGACGATGTGGATGGTAGTTCATAATGAGTCTGCACAACCACACTGTGCTGGAATTGCTTACTTGTGGACGGAGATACCTTTTGTGGTGGAATCTCCACTCCACCTCCACCATCAGGAGAAGAAAAGCTATCACAATCTAACATCAAATGTTTAGCTTTTAGCTTGTTCATATCCTGCTGGTCATGGTTGCTCATTTTGATGCTGGACGAGTTGGAGGCCGATGAAGGAAGTGTTGTGAAGATTTCTCCAGATTTATTATTGATGTTGTTAATATAACGATGTTCTTTTTCTCGTGCCATGTTCTCCAAGTTCTGCTGTGTGTGTCGCTGTTGGAGGAACGATCTCTTTCGACATAATAGAATTGTGACAAAAATAATAATTAAAATAAGCGGAATCCCGCCTCCAAGACATACTACTATCAGGAGTTCTGTTGTACTTAGCAGCGAACTGTCATCACTATCATCATCCTGCCTGTTTGAAGCAACCTGACCAGCGATGTCACCGTTAACTACGGTTGTTCGTTTTGGAAGTTGGGTTGTCATACCTTCATGACTACTTTTTTCACCATTTTCTATAAACATGGTGACTCCTTCATAGAGATTACAATTCTTGCCCCATAATCCTTCTGGGCAGGAACATGAGTAGTCTGCTAAAAGATCTTTGCAGATTCCACCATTCATGCAAGGATTGTGTTTGCATTCATCTATCTGGAAGCTGCAATCCTTGCCCTCAAATCCAGAAGCACATTCGCAGCGAAAGTCGTTTATAAGATCTGTACAGCTACCACCATTTGCGCACGGACGCATCTCGCAGTCATCAACGTTTACTTGACATAACGTTCCCACGAAACCAGGCACACAATGACAGCGGAAGTTGTTGACAAGATCAATACATATTCCACTGTTGAGACATGGCTTTTGATAGCAATCATCATCGTTGATTTGACACTGGGTACCACTATATCCAGTGGGGCACACACACCGGTAGCCGTTGAGTTGATCAATGCAGCGGCCATCTTTGAGAAAGAAAAAAAGAACAGGTTCGAATGAACATACTATCAACGAATATCATTTCAATCATTGTCAGGATTGTCAGGGATACCAATGCTAGGAGTCAGCGATATCATTGTCAGGATTGTCAGCAATATGATTGCCAAGATTGTCAGCGATATCATTGTCAGGATTGTCTGCGATATAATTGTCAGGATTGCTGCGATATCATTGTCAGGATTGTCAGCGATATCATTGTCAGGATTGTCAGCGATATCATTGTCAGGATTGTCAGCGATATCATTGTCAGGATTGTCAGAGATACCAATGCTAGGATTGTCAGCGATATCATTGTCAGGATTGTCAGCGATATCATTGTCAGGATTGTCAGCGATATCATTGTCAGGATTGTCAGCGATATGATTGCCAGGATTGTCAGCGATATCATTGTCAGGATTGTCAGCGATATGATTGCCAGGATTGTCAGCGATATCATTGTCAGGATTGTCAGAGATACCAATGCTAGGATTGTCAGCGATATCTTTGTCAGGATTGTCAGAGATACCAATGCTAGGATTGTCAGCGATATCATTGTCAGGATTGTCAGAGATACCAATGCCAGGATTGTCAGCGATATCTTTGTCAGGATTGTCAGAGATACCAATGCTAGGATTGTCAGCGATATCATTGTCAGGATTGTCAGAGATACCAATGCTAGGATTGTCAGCGATATCATTGTCAGCGATATCTTTGTCAGGATTGTCAGAGATACCAATGCTAGGATTGTCAGCGATATCTTTGTCAGGATTGTCAGAGATACCAATGCTAGGATTGTCAGCGATATCTTTGTCAGGATTGTCAGAGATACCAATGCTAGGATTGTCAGCGATATCTTTGTCAGGATTGTCAGAGATACCAATGCTAGGATTGTCAGCGATATCTTTGTCAGGATTGTCAGAGATACCAATGCTAGGATTGTCAGCGATATCTTTGTCAGGATTGTCAGAGATACCAATGCTAGGATTGTCAGCGATATCTTTGTCAGGATTGTCAGAGATACCAATGCTAGGATTGTCAGCGATATCATTGTCAGCGATATCATTGTCAGCGATATCATTGTCAGCGATATCATTGTCAGCGATATCATTGTCAGCGATATCATTGTCAGCGATATCTTTGTCAGGATTGTCAGCGATATCATTGTCAGCGATATCATTGTCAGGATTGTCAGCGATATCTTTGCTAGGATTGTGAATGATATCATTGCTAGGGTTGTCAGCGATATCATTGCTAGGATTGTCAGCAATATTTCTAGGATTGTCAGCGATATCATTGCTAAGATTGTCAGCGATATGATTGCTAGGATAGTCAACGATATCATTGCTAGGATTGTCAGGGATATCATTTGTAGGATTATCAGCGATATCATTGCTAGCAATATCAGCGATATGTTGCTATGATTGTCAAGGATATAATTGGTAGGATTATCAGAGATATCATTGCTAGGATTGTCAGCGATATTATTCTGATTATCCCATTAATCTGATTTAACAAATGTAGACCCTGATCTTAGCTTGAACCTCGGCAAATGGAAGCCTTATTTAATCAAACAAAATTAACTCTGTTACGTGAACGTATTCATTGCGATTCTTACTCGTCGTTTATGTTGTGAATGTGCTCTTGATAAAGGCCGATCGAAGCGTCGATTCTCTGTTATCATGTGTGATTAACAAAATTTCATCACTCAACTTCCTAGTTTTGCCTATTTAAAAAAAAAAAATTGGGACATTGATTCTTGTGGCTGTCACAATCGACTTCAGCACGAGTTTTTGAATCACTTTGACCGATATGGTATAACAACCAAATCCTACACAACTTCTTAGTCGACTTTTACACCATGCATGGACAGTCACAATGTTTATATTCTTTGTTCCAATATATGGCCCCCAGGCAACATGCGGCGGTGCTACTAAATATTCAGACGTGTTTCTATTATCTTCTTGTACATGTTTTTTTTCTATACACTTTCCAAGACACGACATTCTATTTTATTTTAAAATAGTGTGTTCGTGAAAGGAAACTATCTCGCAAATCAATGCGCGGCGCATGCTGTAACTAAACAATAGATATCCTGGATGTTGTTTAATCTAGATAGATGAATCTTGCTATGTTTACATAAACAAACTGAACGGACTTATCCACAAAGGTAAACAAAGAATTGTTTGGTTTCTACAACACACTTGTATCTTAGGAGAAGCCAACCTCATTTTATGTAATACTTGTAGTTCAGTGAATATTTTATGTAATACTTGTAGTTCAGTGAATATTTTATGTAATGCTTGTAGTTCAGTGAATATTTTATGTAATGCTTGTTGTTCAGTGAATATTTTATGTAATGCTTGTAGTTCAGTGAATATTTTATGTAATACTTGTTGTTCAGTGAATATTTTATGTAATACTTGTTGTTCAGTGAATATTTTATGTAATGCTTGTTGTTCAGTGAATATTTTATGTAATACTTGTTGTTCAGTGAATATTTGATGTAATACTTGTTGTTCAGTGAATATTTTATGTAATACTTGTAGTTCAGTGAATATTTTATGTAATGCTTGTAGTTCAGTGAATATTTTATGTAATGCTTGTAGTTCAGTGAATATTTTATGTAATACTTGTTGTTCAGTGAATATTTGATGTAATACATACGTGATGTACAGTGAATATTTTATGTAATACTTGTTGTTCAGTGAATATTTTATGTAATACTTGTTGTTCAGTGAATATTTTATGTAATACTTGTTGTTCAGTGAATATTTTATGTAATACTTGTTGTTCAGTGAATATTTTATGTAATACTTGTTGTTCAGTGAATATTTGATGTAATACTTGTTGTTCAGTGAATATTTGATGTAATACTTGTTGTTCAGTGAATATTTTATGTAATACTTGTTGTTCAGTGAATATTTTATGTAATACTTGTTGTTCAGTGAATATTTTATGTAATACTTGTTGTTCAGTGAATATTTTATGTAATACTTGTTGATCAGTGAATATTTTATGTAATACTTGTAGTTCAGTGAATATTTTATGTAATGCTTGTAGTTCAGTGAATATTTTATGTAATACTTGTAGTTCAGTGAATATTTTATGTAATGCTTGTAGTTCAGTGAATATTTTATGTAATGCTTGTAGTTCAGTGAATATTTTATGTAATACTTGTTGTTCAGTGAATATTTTATGTAATACTTGATGTTCAGTGAATATTTTATGTAATACTTGTAGTTCAGTGAATATTTTATGTAATACTTGTTGTTCAGTGAATATTTTATGTAATACTTGTTGTTCAGTGAATATTTTATGTAATACTTGTTGTTCAGTGAATATTTGATGTAATACTTGTTGTTCAGTGAATATTCATTATAATAGTAGACAGGCACGAAGATAACGCGGGAAGTAAAACCGAGACCTCCAGAAGTTATAGAAGACCTGTTCGCTAAATTAAGTTAGACCCCATCTGTTACGTGTTTTGATTATTGTTTGACATTCAGTTGGTTAATATTTATATACTTGGAATCGCCTTGGGTAATTTTGACATGCGGATCCAAGTATATAAATAGTAACCAATTGAAAGCAAAACAATAATCAAGACACGTAATGAATGGGGTCCAACTTATTTGAGTGAATAGGTATTCTGTAACTGTCGATCGTTCACAGCTAAACCCATTCTCTCCTTCCAGGATTTTAACTCTGTTTTTGTAAGCCACACCTTAAAGCTGTTGATCTTTGCAAGCCACCTTATAGCTGTTGGTCTTTGCAAGCCACCTTATAGCTGTTAGTCTATGTAATCCACCTTATAGCTGTTGTTCTTTGTAATCCACCATATAGCTGTTTGCCGTTGCATAGCTGCTAGTCTTTGTAAGGCACACCTTAAAGCTGTTGGTTATAGGGTGATTTGTATATCTTAGTTCGCCGCATGGCTTCCAAGTGTGAGAATAAGGCAAGGTTTAATTTTTAAACATTTTTGTTGGAAATTGCATGTTTTAAAAAAGTTACATGCTTACCATTCTGGCAAGGTGCCGACTGGCACTCGTTGATCTCCACGTCACAATTTAACCCTGTGTACCCTGCCTGACACAAGCAGGTATATGAGTCTTCCTTCTCCACGCATGTACTTCCATAAAGACATGGACTGGCCTTGCACGATACAGCTTCCTTGTCGCACTGACGACCATAAAAACCTTGAGGGCACTGACACTGGAATCCATCACCGATATCCTATTGAACAGAAAAACATAAATTAAAAAAGTTAAATAAACACAGTTAAATAAAATCTGTGAAGTTACACGTACAAGTTAGGGACTCGAAGTTTGGGACTCGGAGTTGGGTGGGGACTCGGAGTTGGGTGGGGACTCGGAGTTGGGTGGGGACTCGAAGTTGGGTGGGGATTCAAAGTTGGGTGGGGATTAAAAGTTGGGTGGGGATTCAAAGTTGGGTGGGGATTCGAAGTTGGGTGGGGATTCGAAATTGGGTGGGGATTCGAAGTTGGGTGGGGATTCGAAGTTGGGTGGGGATTCGAAATTGGGTGGGGACTCGAAGTTTGGTGGGGATTTGAAGTTGGGTGGGGACTCGAAGTTGGGTGGGGATTCGAAGTTGGGGATCTGGTGTTTATTTTTTAGTTGACACTAAATTGAATGGAGTTACCGCCGAAGACGAATGTGTCGGGTCATTGTCGCAAATAAAACGGCGACACAAAAATTTCCATTTTTTGAAATACATCCTGCTGGAAATCTAGTTGGGCCATTTGTCCTGCTACAAGAGAGATTCAGTGGGAGTTTGAGAATGAACGCTGAAGAAGAAGAATGTAGTTGAAAACTAACGGAAAATAAAGGTAACAGACTTAAGAGAGGCAGTCATGGATCGGACGTGCTTGGCATGTCATACAAAGCGTGTGCAGATCGTAAGATGTGGCAGCAGGTGCGGAATGGATAGGTCTACCCACAGATTTCGAAACTTGTTTGAGAGTAGTAATAACACTTATCAGCGAATGCAGAGAATGGTGTCCAACAAGTGTGGAGAAAAAGGTGCAGGCTGGGTCAGTGAGAATGCCAAAGAAGGGGATGTGATTATATACACTGATGGATCTGGGATTAGACATGTTCACAGGGCTTTTGCCTTCACGGCTTAGTGCGCGGGTAAAACGATTATGGAGGTGAGTATGGCTTTCTCTGTGACTAGATCAGCATAGCCATGGAGATTATGGCAGTGACCAGGACAATTGAGTGGGTAGGCAGACAGAAGGTAGTACAGGTCTGTATCTTGAGCGACTCTATCAGTATGATTAGGAAGGTACATGTGGGTCTCGTCGCGAACAGTAGATTGAAGCCTTGAGAAAGGCGAGTTTGAAAGTAGCTACATTTATTTTCATGCCGGGACATGTGGATGGGAACACTACCCCTAAACTTTCTTAGGTGTCTGCTACGACATGCATACCAGGTCTTAGTATAGCTATTCTTTACTCTCAGTTTGAGAACCGACAACAAATGAGCTAAGAAAGAGCTAAAATCACACAATGAGCTTTAATTATTTTCTAAGACAGGGTTAAAATATCACCTTACAGTAAGCTCTAATGTATTTTCTACGATATAGCCACACTTTACAGTAAGTTTAGAGGTATTTTCTACGATATAGCCACACGTTACAGTAAGTTTAGAGGTATTTTCTACGATATAGCCACACTTTACAGTAAGTTTAGAGGTATTTTCTACGATATAGCCACACTTTACAGTAAGTTTAGAGGTATTTTCTAAAACTGTTAACATCTCAATATACGTTAAGAGTTAATGTATTTATCTAAGAGCTAAAATCTCACGTTACAGTAAATTTTAAGGTAATTTTCTAAGAGCTAAAATCTCACCTTACATATTCCACTGTTCAGACATGGTTTGTTTTGACAATCGTCTACCTCCCTTTCGCAGTTGACACCTGTATAACTTCCAACACACGAACAGGTGTAACTGCCCTCACCCGTGTTAGTACACACCGCACCGTTTTTACATGGCTTGTAGTGTGTGCAAAAGTTGAGATCTGTAAGGAAAGATTAATTGGTGATGCCAAGTTGATATATCTATAGATTAGTATCGAAGATGATAAATGTGTGTTACTTAACAAGATGTTACAAGAATGATAATTGTGTGTGTGTTACGTAACAAGATGTTACAAGGATGATAAATGTGTATGTTATATAACAAGATGTTACAAAGGATGATAAATGCGTATGTTACTTCACAAGATGTTACAAGGATGATAAATGTGTATGTTACTTCACAAGATGTTACAAGGATGATAAATGTGTATGTTACCTCACAAGATGTTACAAGGATGATAAATGTGTGTGTTACTTAACAATATGTTACAAGGATGATAAATGTTTGTGTTACTTCATAAGATGTTACAAAGATGATAAATGTGTGTGTTACTTCACAAGATGTTACAAGGATCATAAATGTGTATGTTATTTCTCAAGATGACACAATAATGACACATTTGTATGCCTCTTTCCAAGAATAATACTTGCGGTTGTAAAAAAATTAAATGATTGCAAATATATAGATTACTTGTAAGCAGACGTGTGTATATACTATTATATAATTTACGGCAGTGCTTCCCAAACTTGTATTGCCCCGTAGACCCCTTGCAAATTTGTTTGGTTTGTTTCCCATAGACCCGCTGCCTGCCTAATATTGAAATTTTCTAAACATATTCATTTCACATGTGTTTTTGACAGCTGACAGTGTTGCTGGCTTGGATTGGGTTGTTTGTAGAGTGGACAATTATTATTATTATTTTTTTTTAAACTTGTACAACTTTCATTCATACCGTTATTACAAAGAGTACATCTCGTCCACCCCCCAATGTTTATTCTCGCATACATCGACCCCTGGTGTTTAAAAAAAAAAACACCTTGGGAAACTATAATTTACGCTGATTCCGTTGTCTGTGGGATCATGCCCTTTGATACATTTATATTACACTATTTTATATTTTAAAATTTAATATTTTGGCACTTTTTAAATACAGTGCACTTCGACCTATAAGCACACATGTATCAAGACTATGAAATAGTCACCCAGACCACAGAACACCAATACTGCGTATCAAGAGACCAGGTACCGACTCTGGTTCTAATGGGTCACACTAGAAAACATGATTATTAACAATGCAATGAAAATAGCTAAATATCTCACATCAATCTTACCTTGATTACAGAACAGGCCACCCCATCCTTCATCACAGATACAATCCCATGGTTTCTTTTCACATCGGCCTTTCTGACAACCAGGATAAGGGATACAATCCGTGCAGAACTTACCCTGCCATCCCAACATGCACCTGCGAAAGTAGGGAAGTTAGTAGTAATATAAACATCATGTTTGTATTTTCTCTCTCAGAAATGATGATTATGATGATGATTGTGGAAATGATGATTATGATGATGATTGTGGAAATGATGATTATGATGATGATTGTGGAAATGATGATTATGATGATGATTGTGGAAATGATGATTATGATGATTGTGGAAATGATGATTATGATGATGATTGTGGAAATGATGATAACGATGATCATGAAACCATTAGCTGTGAGGTGGCTCAAAGTCTTTCTAACAAAAGCACAGGTTTTCAGTTGTGTAACTGAGGCGATATCTGAACTTGTCTTAAAGGCGTGGGTGTGTGATTGGATTAGGGTTATGGGTGCACGTTTAGTCCCCAAATGGAGGCAGTCCAAACACTGTTCCCGCGAAACTGCGCCACTGTGCACTAGCGCACACATTTCTATCAATCGCGCACATAATTTGGTCTTGACTCACAAGACATATAGAAATGTGTTTAAAAGATCATATAATGAAAAATAGTACTGGTTTAGATAGAATATGCTTTTTTTCTTTAAGTAGAATGTTTGCCCAGAAAAACTGGTGT
Organism: Meghimatium bilineatum; assembly: GCA_034231615.1. Taxonomy (NCBI): domain Eukaryota; kingdom Metazoa; phylum Mollusca; class Gastropoda; order Stylommatophora; family Philomycidae; genus Meghimatium; species Meghimatium bilineatum. The sequence goes on along the minus strand of CM067322.1, from coordinate 98,816,712 downwards.
TCGAAATGTATCAGCCCTTCCACAAAGATAGATTTTTACTCACACTCACATCTGTCGTGGAGAGAACATTGAATTTCGAGTGCGGTAGTATCGCAGGATTACCACGACTTGCCAGAAGTACAACACATCCGTCTGAACCAACAAAACACATTAATCAGCTATAGAAGCGTTCACAGTAATCATTTTTACAAAACACATTAATCAGCTATAGAAGCGTTCACAGTAATCATTTTTACAAAACACATTAATCAGCTATAGAAGCGTTCACAGTAATCATTTTTACAAAACACATTAATCAGCTATAGAAGCGTTCACAGTAATCATTTTTACAAAACACATTAATCAGCTATAGAAGCGTTCACAGTAATCATTTTTACAAAACACATTAATCAGCTATAGAAGCGTTCACAGTAATCATTTTTACAAAACACATTAATCAGCTATAGAAGCGTTCACAGTAATCATTTTTACAAAACACATTAATCAGCTATAGAAGCGTTCACAGTAATCATTTTTACAAAACACATTAATCAGCTATAGAAGCGTTCACAGTAATCATTTTTACAAAACACATTAATCAGCTATAGAAGCGTTCACAGTAATCATTTTTACAAAACACATTAATCAGCTATAGAAGCGTTCACAGTAATCATTTTTACAAAACTAAACATTACTGTCATTCTGCACATTACACGCTATCACGTTTCTTCTGTGTTCATTTTCGAAATTCAAGAACTACCAATCATATTAACCAGTGGGAGTCTGAGATTCAAGAACTACAAACCATGCTAACCAGTGGGAGTCTGAGATTCAAGAACTACAAACCATGCTAACCAGTGGGAGTCTGAGATTCAAGAACTACAAACCATGCTAACCAGTGTAAGTCTGAGATTCATGAACTACAAACCATGCTAACCAGTGTAAGTCTGAGATTCATGAACTATAAAAACCATGCTAACCAGTGTAAGTCTGAGATTTATGAACTACAAACCATGCTAACCAGTGTAAGTCTGAGATTCATGAACTACAAACCATGCTAACCAGTGTAAGTCTGAGATTCATGAACTACAAACCATGCTAACCACGAGAAGAAAATATTCTATATTTTATGTTATTAAAATAATAAATTATGTGCACACTTTTGTAATGTATTCTGAAAGATTCACAATACATGTACTTACTTGCATTCGTTAGGTTGGTCGCAAAATCCGTTGCTTGGGTGGCATCCTGGCAGACATAATGCTGAAGGAGATAGGTATAATGTCAGGTGTTATTTTTAAATTTGTGTTAATCAGGAAAACGATACAGAGTAAGGGAGAGAGGGAGAGAGAGAGAAACAGAAAGAGAGAAAAAAGAGAGAAAATTGAAAGAGAAAAAAATAGAAAGAGAGAGAGAGAGATAGAGAGAGAAAAAAAAGAATGGAAGAAGAGAGAGAAAATAGAAAGCGAGAGAAACAAATAGAAAGACAGAGAAAAATAGAGAGAGTAAACAAAAAACAGAGAAATGGAGAGATAACAGAGAAAAAAAAATAGAAAAAGCGATAGAAAGATAGAGAGAAAAATAAAGAGAGAGAGATTTAGAAAGAGAATGAGGGAAAAACAAAACTAGAGAGAAATTAAGGAATTGAAAGAGTGAAAAAAATTGAAGGAAGACTGAAAAATAGTGAAAGACAGGTAAGGATGAATATGCAGATAAAAAATAAAGAAATAAGGAGAAAGAAAAAGAAAGGAAGATATAAGAAGAGAAAGTGAGATGAAGAGACAAAAAGGATATATATATATATATATATATATATATATATATATATATATATATATATATATATATATATATATATATATATATATATATATATATATATATATATATTAAAAAAAGAAAGACATAAAGAGAAATATATATGTATAGAGAGAAACGGATATCACGAGCGAAAGAGTGATAAAAAGAGAAAGAAAGAGAGAAAGCGAACAGAGAGAGAGAGAGAGAATGAAAACAGCATTAGTAATTTTTCATCTTTCACCTCATTCAGAGATCTATTAGGTAACTGGAATATTAGGCTTACATTGATCAGCTGCCTGCCATTGATGGTCGCAATGTTACAATTCTTTGATTACTTTATTAACTCTAATAACATACAAGACCCGTAAAACACAATAATATAGAATAGAAAACTCAAGTTTTGCATACGCGTAGTTGAGGTTTTGTGTGGCAAATCCTGGAGAGAAAATGTTGGTATTTAAAAACAAAAACAGGACAGTTGCCCCGTGAGACAACCGAATAACAAAGGTATTTCAATGTTATTTAGGACACGGACGCATGCACTCACTCACAGAACTTTAACAGCGATACTGTAGTCGCTGGTGGGCGAATCGGGGAATTCCGATTGTCTCATTTGGTAAAATACCTGGAAGGGAGTGTCGTGTTTGAGTACTTGGGTGCAAAGGAGAATACGGATTTGAATTACGTAATACAATACCTCTATAATAGTGTTTTCCAACCTTTTTTATGCCATGCCCCACCTAAGTCTGTCTAAAATTTTGATGCCCCCACTCCAATGTAACGTATACATATTTTTTATAATCAAAAATTGAATGATTCCCTAAAGGTTAGGGAATAATTCCCTCCTCCCCCAGAACAATCAAACATCACTGAGGGACTTGGGCCCCACTTTGGGAACCACTGCTCTAGACCACTGTTTCTCAAAGTGGTGGTCAAGAGCCGATGCCGGTCCGCCAGACATCAGTGACCAGTCCCGAATCCATCAGTACAAACTCGTATACACAAACATTGAGTAAAAGGACAGCTATAGTAAAACTATACACACTAAGCGAATATATAAGCGAATATATAAGCGAATATATAAGCGAATATATAAGCGAATATATATATATATATATATATATATATATATATATATATATATATATATTATATATATACCCAAAAATAAAGAACATGTTTAAATAGAAGTTTCATGTGGGACAGTGTTTTGCTCATCTATTGATAACGACATTTTGATAGAAACGTCGATTCCGACTATTGTTCCACATAAAATTGCTATTTAAACATTTTGTAAATATATTTTTTTTAAAAATCATTTCTATACATCATAGTTGATATTTGACCCTCAGCATTTACAACGGTCCCTGTCAGATTTGGAAACAAACTATCGGACCGACAACAAAAATTTGAAAAAGGCTGTCTTTACTAGTACTTGTAATCCACACCGTTGCAGCAATATGTCTATCTTGCCACAAGACCTTCTCTTTGAATTGTACATTTCTCTTTTGCGTTAGTTCTCAAACTCCTGCAGGTTGTCAGGATGTTGTCCAGAGAACAGATACTGTTCTGTCATGGATTATAGCTTAAATGCAATATCTGCTCTTTTCTGCCTGACACATCCGACTTCAGCATGTCTTCTTGGTCACTTTAAACATATATGGGATGTGACACATCTCCACACCGTTACCTCTTTAGTCGTCAAGCCTGTACGAAAGGGGGGAAGGGGGTGTTCAACCACCAAACAGCTAAGCCCCCCCCCCCCCCCCACTGCTAATCTGAGTACTAGGAATTTTGCAAAATGCCAGGCTAAAATAAAAAACCCGCCTCATGCCCTTAGCGATATTACACTGTGGTTCTACCCCCCCCCCCTTTAGTAGAACATACGTACAGCCATGTTAGTCGCCCCTTACGACTTGGATGGAAGGTAAACTGTTTCTTGTTTCTGCTTCCCTTTCAGACTCCAACATCACCAGAACTTAACGGTAAATTTATTTATGAGTATATTTATTTGCATCGTATACTGGTCTTATGCAGACCAATTGCTTTTATCCGTCCCTGGTCTCACACAGTTTGAGAACCACCTTCTCGACAATAGATACTATATGTGCATAGGGAATGATTGGGAAAATACGTATTAAACAAGTAATAACAGAACCATATGTTTAAATATTCTGTTATACGATGTCTCCATAACAACAACGATATCGATTTGTAAAAAAAAAAAACCCACAAAAAAACCCTACAAAAAACCCCACAAAAAAAACCATAGCGCACGTTCTGTCAATTTGTAGATTATATTGCAGTTGTTGTTGTTTTTGTAGATGAAAGTGTCTAGGGAAATTGCCTCAGATTACTCGATTGTTATCTGCCGTGCATGTCGCAAGAGGGGACAAAGAGGGTTTTGGGGTGGAGTTGGCTGTCCCATTTCATATAAAGTCGAAGTGAAGTACAAGTGGATGTGACAGCCCGAACGGCGCATATATCGCAGCTAAGATATAAACCATGATATAACATGTGCCATTCCCGGAGTACATCCTGCTAATCTGCAGGAGTTTGCAAGTCGAAGAGTATACCTGTCTATCTTCACCTCTTCACATTTAAGGCTATCTTCTCAGCATGCCTTCCACTATCTTTCCTCTTCTAACTTCTCATGCTCATCGTAAATATTTCTATCGCCTCCCATTGCTCTCTAGACATGTTGGATCCCGTTCAAGTACTTGTTTGATTACGTTGTCCGAGTGTTTTCTGAGAATGAGTCTACTCCATCGACAATGTCACTCACCATCAACTGTATCGGTTTCTATGCACGGCTCTGTTCTACGAGTCTTGCATTTTCATCACCACTTCTGGACAACTAATAAGAATTAGGGGCGAGAAAAACTGTTATTGCAGGCGGTGCGCTTCGGCTTCAGGTCTAAAAGGGTTAATAAATCATTGCTACATAAAAATAAACTAGGAGTTAGGTAGAGAACAGAATCACTCATACACGCCAAACACACAAATGTTATACACACTCTTCTCAAGCACACCATCGAGTTGTACAAGTAAGTACACGTACCATTGGTACAACTGTTAAACACGTAAAAATCTGGAGCACACCATCGAGTTGTACAAGTACACGTACTAGTGGTACAACCGACACGTAAACGTCTCGTCCATACAAAAGTTAGACATGTATATGTCGCATCAGTTCAAAAGTTAGACTCGAATAGACTCCTGTACATAGTTAGACTCATCTACAAAGGTTTCTCATGTACACGTCCCATCGATAAAAATGTTAAATAAATACACGTCCCATCGATAAAAATGTTAAATAAATACACGTCCCATCGGTACAAAAGTTGCAGAAACATACGTTCCATCGGTACAAAAGTTGCAGAAACACACGTCCTATCGGTACACAAGTTGCAGAAACACACGTCCATTTGGTATAAAGTTGCAAAAATACACGTCCCATGGTTACAACAGTTTATAAATACACTCTCCATCAATTACTCTGCAATAAGCTGTAAGAATACACGTCACATGCTTCAAAAAATGCACATTCCACGTTACAAAGCTGTACACGTTTCACCTGTACATGTACATGTCTCACCTGTACATATACACGTTTCACCTGTACTAACATGTACAAAGCCGGCCATGTACACGTCTCTTCTGTATAAAGCTGGACATGTACACGTCTCACCTGTACAATGTTGCTCATACACACATCGCACCTGTACAACAGTTGCTGATACACACATCCCAACATCCCACCTGTACAAAAGTTGCTGATACACACATCCCAACATCCCACCTGTACAACAGTTGCTGATACACACATCCCAACATCCCACCTGTACAACAGTTCCTGATACACACAGCCCAACATCCCACCTGTACAACAGTTGCTGATACACACATCCCAACATCCCACCTGTACAACAGTTGCTGATACACACATCCCAACATCCCACCTGTACAACAGTTGCTGATACACACATCCCAACATCCCACCTGTACAACAGTTGCTGATACACACAGCCCAACATCCCACCTGTACAACAGTTGCTGATACACACATCCCAACATCCCACCTGTACAAAAGTTGCTGATACACACATCCCAACATCCCACCTGTACAACAGTTGCTGATACACACATCCGAACATCCCACCTGTACAACAGTTGCTGATACACACATCCCAACATCCCACCTGTACAACAGTTGCTGATACACACATCCCAACATCCCACCTGTACAAAAGTTGCTGATACACACATCCCAACATCCCACCTGTACAAAAGTTGCTGATACACACATCCCAACATCCCACCTGTACAAATGTTGCTGATACACACATCCCAACATCCCACCTGTACAACAGTTGCTGATACACACATCCCAACATCCCACCTGTACAACAGTTGCTGATACACACATCCCAACATCCCACCTGTACAAAAGTTGCTGATACACACATCCCAACATCCCACCTGTACAACAGTTGCTGATACACACATCCCAACATCCCACCTGTACAAAAGTTGCTGATACACACATCCCAACATCCCACCTGTACAAAAGTTGCTGATACACACATCCCAACATCCCACCTGTACAAAAGTTGCTCATATACCCATGTTGACAGGTACCAGAGTGAGCGCATTAAAATATCAACTCTTTTCAACACCTCACGCTTTCTAAAAGAGATAATCAATTTTCTAGGTCATTAACCTGTTGAGGTATGAAAGACTTCAGGTGTGGAATCAAAAATTGAGTTATCTGGTACGATCGGCAAAAGACAAGTTATATTACTTCACAAAAACTGGCAAACAAATTTGAAAGTTGCATGATTCTTTATCTGTGATTGCACATTTCTCTCTATTCCTCCCTCCATCTCTCTCTCTCTCTCTCTATGTATTTTGAGTCTACTTTTATTAACTGTTAATTTTTCTACTATTTTCTTCAGCAATTCTTGTGGAAATATTTTCTCCTAGGTACGATGTAGTCTGGGGAAATTTTCAGCCGGAAAATGAGAAAGAAGAACAGGTCACCTAGCACAAATAAAGATACTTGCCGTTCTGAAAGACTAAGAATAAAATTCACTCTGGTCTCGATTTCCAAATAAAGGTTTCCCACATCTTCCTCTGTGTATTTTGCTTAATTTTTTTACCATACTGTTAATGTTTGAATCTATGATATACCAGTTTGGCTACAATATGCCAAATGCAATAAAAACTGGATCATTGATAGGAAGGACGAAATAAAAATTATACCCTGGGAACAATTAGTATGACTACCCTTTCAAATTTTATATACTGTCTCGCCACCATAACAGACGGTCAGCATACGGACCGAGCAGACATACTCACTGTTCTTCGTGAGTCCTCACGATCAGAGGATTTTGAGATAATTCTTGATTAGAAAACTGGCCTCCCAGCACGTGGGGCATTCCCATAAGTTCTCCGCCCTCTGTTCCAACAGCCATTCGACTCGATGATGTTTTGAGTCCAATGCTGCCAAAACAGACGTCGACATCAGGGCACAACTCTGGCCCTTGTGACAGGTTTTTTTTTTGTTCCGCCCACCCACGCCGTGCCCGTAACTAGTTCAAGCACAATGTCAGCCTATCGGAACAACATGGTAACTGTTATCGAAGGTTACGACTACGGGAAAAGTTGAGATGAATAAGCAGGAGTCAACCGATATTTTAGTTGAAAAATTCAAATACAGTTCATCGCATTGTAGTTCTTACTGTAGTTCTCATTATAATTCTCATTGTAGTTCTTACTGTAGTTCTCATTATAATTCTTACTGTAGTTCTCATTATAATTCTCACTGTAGTTCTTACTGTAGTTCTCATTATAATTCTCATTGTAGTTCTTACTGTAGTTCTCATTATAATCATCATTGTAGTTCTTACTGTAGTTCTCATTATAAGTATCATTGTAGTTCTTACTGTAGTTCTCATTATAATTCTCATTGTAGTTCTTACTGTAGTTTTCATTATAATTCTCAGTGTAGTTCTTACTGTAGTTCTCATTATAATTCTCATTGTAGTTCTTACTGTAGTTCTCATTATAACTAACAAGTAAGGGGAATAAATAGATTTTGAGAGAAGAAAACTTTAAGGTTTGTGAAATTATTGGACCGTGCAGTGTGTACGAATAGGTGACTTTACATTTTATGAGAAGGGATAAATTTACAGTTTGTGATAAGGGATGACTTTATAGCTTATGATACAGAATAAAATTACAGTTTGTGAAAAGTGATGACTTTACAGTTTGTGAAAAGTGATGATTTTACAATTTGTGAGAATAGAGATATTTACATTTTATGAGAATGGAAAACTCCAAAT